>CABFWB010000021.1:701059-716390 GCA_902151455.1 Timema bartmani | reverse complement strand
GGGGAGGTACGTCTGGTGCGGATGGTCTTTTAGGGATTTTGAAAAGGGGGGGTCGGGGGATGTCATTGTTTGGTCAGCTGACAAATACCTCGACTCTCAGCCCTCACTCCGTTAGTTATGAATATTAACAAACCTAGAACTGCAAGGGGGTGTTGGAAGCCACGAGACCCTTCTATAAAAGAATGGAGGGTATTAGCGAATCCTATGTTTGTTTGTTCAGGTCCTATTGTGAAGATTTGTAACGACAAATTTGAGATAAAAACATACTTTATTCCTTTATTTGTTTTCACATGTGTTGTATAAATAAAGTATCATGATCGTGGAAAAAAAAACTTGAGATCTTTTAAACCATTTTATTATGTTTCTGATTATGACAAATCTATATTTTGGGTTATATCCATGCGTTTTCTCAGCGAGCATTTTTACGATCTCCCCCTGACAGGTTTGGTGTGGTGTTCATTACTTTTTTTTGTCTAGAGATAAGCCTGGGTTCAATTTTTTTAATTAGTATGTTTAAAACCCTCCTTTTTTCGGTATTAGCTATGATGTAAGGATGGGTAGAATAGTTTTATAGAAATACCTGAAAATACGCAATAAAGACCAAGCGCTGCTTTGACATTTATATCTTATATCTAGAGTATCAATTTTTTTTAAGGCCTAAGATCTGACTCTCAACACTCAAAACTAAGCATCAAAAATATAATTTAGATTATAAAATAAGGATGCAAAAATCAAACATCCAACATTTGTTTTGCTATATTTCTAGTGCAGGAGTGTAATTATCAATATTCAAGAAAGTTGGTACCAAAATTTTCGATCTGTAAGAATGCTCATTCAACCAACGTCCTCTGTTAGGCACACTCTAAAGTGACTAGAGGACTCTTATTTATCAACCACACATTTGTATACAGTTAAACACAGCACATTTACTTTTTATGTAAAATATTATGCACAGCATGACATTATAGAAAAAGTACTCGGCCTACTGAAGCGAACCACTTTCCTCAGAAACCAGTGAAGGAACAAGGAGGGGTCAAATCTACAATCTTCTTCTACGCTTTGGTGGCCATGGCCTGAGCATTTCCCTAAACTTCTTCCGGTGCGAGGCAGTAAAACGACTTTACAACCTTCTCCATGAGCCATCGACTTGATTGATCAAAAGAGGTTCTTGCAATATTAAGTTCAGATGATGTGACACGATCCATGTGAACTGAAGGGGGTACAAGATAGTTCCTACTCTTCCCCCTCCACCCCATTTTTCTACTTCCTTTCCCCTCATCACCAATCCACTTTTCTAATGGTCGGCGTTGCAAGATATCACGTGACTTTGCTGCTACTGAAATAATTCATGAAGAGTTTTTACCTGTCTTCTTAGGTGGATGAGTCAAGAGAAGGGTAAGAGGAAAAAACCTACAGGCCGTTTTAAAATATTTACTTCCCTACTCTGCCCTTTATTTTTACTCCCGAACCCCCCTACACACACACACACACACACACACACAAAGTTGTGTGTTGTTTGTTGGGCAGTTTCTCTTCTCTCTCACTCGCATTTATTTTTATGTCGTCTAAAATCGAACCATAGACATTCTGTCTGTCAGCTTGGTAACAGGAATAATTGATAAACTTTGATCTGAAATATCATTAATTTTACTGTCTTCTCTTGGGTTGCCTTACTCTTTAAAACTTTAAAGTACCAACTTAATAATATCCTAACTTCAGGGGGTCAAGGTAGTGCTGGCAATAATAAAGTGTATTGTATGGTTTGACAAACTGAGAGCTAAGTAAACTTTGACCTTGAAAAAAATAGTTATGTCGAGGAGATTTTTAACTTTTCCCAAAAACTGTGCTCTGATTAGTATTTTAACTTTCCATCTACTTTCCAAGTAACATTTTAGAAAATATTCTAAAATATCAAGTTGTAAATAAGGAGTAGTGAAATTGAGAGTTAAGACTTAGATAAGTTAATCCAAATGATCGCTGGTGCATAATTTTAAAATGAGACTTTAATGACCGGTAAATTAATGTAATTAAAGAAATTAGATGTCTATAAGTGCATATTTTACATAATTTTTTTAAAATAAGTTTTTAATTATATATTTGGTAAGCTATTTTGAAACAACTGAGGAAACTAAACATATTGATAATAGCGTCAAGGATACTCTTACTTTGAACTACAAAAATTAGAAAAAAAATATTAAAAAACCAGATCAGATTTTAGATTATTTTTAGTTAAGGTTCCAGCAAACTCAAAACAATATTATTTTAGAGGAAATTTTAGGCCTGCCCACTTCTGTGAGGGAGAGTGGATACGCATTTAGGGAAAAATACCTTATTTGACCATACTGGGATTCGAACCCCATTCCCCCGATTATTATCAAATAAGACAAGAGTAGGCTGACACCTTTGTCTCCATGCACTCTTGTGAGGGCAATTAAAATAGTTGTTTTAGTTATAATATACATAATAGCAAAAGTGGTTGACAGATCTGAGTTTGGCCTGGGATTGATCAGACCAGTTGTACTGGAAAATATATTTCTCTAAACACTACTTCCCACCGTCTCTCTCAAGATGAGTTGTACTGGAAAATACTAACCAAATATCTAGGCTTAAATTAATTGCTGGTATAGAAATTAGCAAGTGCAATTAAAAATTTAACAAACCCCACTATATTATTCATAATAAATTTAAGAAAACATTTATGATTTTTTTGGTATGTATTTCAATTCGATTATTAAATAAAACCTTTTTTGTACTTTTTTTAATTTATTTCGTGAATGCGTGTATCCTATTATTTTCCATATTATCTTCCCAACATCGATATATCTTTCAAGTTTATAAATCCATCCTCTAGCACAGAACATATATATATCACACTTATCGTGTTTATGGAAGTAATATTGAAGAATATGACTTGAAAACAAGAAGAGGGTAACTGGTGAAGGGGAAAGGGGGTTGAATGGATGGAAAGTTTTGCATGCGTGATACGATGATCCCAAGTATCTACTTCTAGGCATTTTGGGAAAGGTTTCTTGCATGTTTCGGGGGGCAGGTGTGGAGTGGGGGGATATTGGTATCTCCTGGGCCAAGTTCAAACTTCTCTCAGGACGATGCTAAAGGTATAAAGCCCAGTTTCTAGAGGGTTGGGGTGTTCTTTCTATTTATGGCTTACTGCCCGGAGAAAACTAGAGACTATAGAATGAAATTGAATCGATTTTGTTTTAGTAGGGAATTTGAAAGAAGAGGGTGTAGTGTGTAGACACACCTTGCGCGCTTTTCTCTTTCTTTCTAACTTATTTTTTATCCACATATATATATATACATATATATACGCTCTTTTTCTAGATCTAGTTCCTTCACTGATTTATCCCTATTTATTTTCGAGGTAGTTTTATTCCTTCTTGATTTTACCTCCCCTAACCCTATTATTGTATTATATTGTGTTTCTCTTCCCTTGAGAGTAGAAAGGTGCTAGGCGGACCCCCAGGTAAGACTAAAGATTGAATAGATTTGTAGATTTGCTTTGTTTGATATTTTTATATTTAATTTGAGACCTTATCGTAAAATCAAAAATAATAATATGCTTAGAAATGAATTTGGTTCACCCTTTTACCCATACATTTAAATGTCTGACTTTAGGTTTATAACTTAAGTGGTGCTGTCTTAGGTTAAGCTCTTTTGTAAGCTGTGGTTTGGTTTAGAACTGTTCATCCAACATCCTAGCTAAGGCATAACCATGTCTGCCTACAGTCCAATTTTAATATGAAGACCGTCATTCGAAAACTGGAGATTCATTTTGACACAATGTCAGGGGGAAAATTTACCATTTTATTTTAATTACATTCTTAGTCCACTTAGTTAATAATGTAAAGATAAAGTATACATCATTTCTAAAGAAGGTATTGCTGTAAGCTTTTGATGAACTCTATAATTAATAAGTAAAATAAAACATTACTATTTCCAGAATGCCAAAATTTAGTTTAAACTTTTAATCAAAATGGGCTTCCTATAAAAATCAGGGCTTACTTACGTAAAAGTTTAACTCCTTACCAAGCCAAAACATGTTTCACTTCAAAGTTAAGTCTTGTTCCTTTGCATCATGTGGTAAATTACTGACCTGTGTTATAGTATCTGTGATTGTCCTAGAGCAGGGCTATTCAATTAGTTATCAAAGTGGGCCACTCCAAAAAATCATAGTATTTGGTGGGCCAGGCATTTAATTCACTCTTGCAGTAATTTGGAACGTTATTAGATTATAGGCTTACTTTTGTAGTTTGAAAGGGGGTGGGAGTGAAACTTAATTTGATAATATATAATACAATATTGATATATTTCAGTGAAATTAAAAAAATGTAAAAGTTAGATTAGGACTAGGCCTAGTAAATATGAAAAAGTATACTATGTCAAAATCATTTAAACATAAATAATCATTATTAAAATATAAACCATTAATGGGAAAAATACAATTAGACTAATCACAAGCAAAGCACTCTGCGACTGTAAATAACGCACGAACCATGCGGATATCAACTGGCGAGACATCGGCTGCTGTTGGCTGGGGCGGAGAAGAGGTGTGAGTCACTCTCAGCCCTCCCTCCCCCGTCGCCCAGGCACCGGCATTGTTCAAGGTCAAAAGCAAGAATATGTTATATAGATCAGCCGCTATACGGTGGCAATTGGAGGGAGAGATGTCGGGTCTAGAGTGGGAGATGCACTCCACTGGAGGGCAATCTTGCACTCCCTTATAAACACACGATGTTGGTGGCGCCAAGGATCGAGTAACACTGGGCCACAGCTTTGCCCATCACTGATAAGAAACTGAAGATATCTCTGGCCGTTCAAGGTCAAGCGTCTCTACACACCGTTTGAACTATACGATGCATCCCCAGTGATATAGTAGTTGGACTTTCAATCCGTGATACAATCTGTGGAGCTTGCAGGGCTGGATGTGGCCCGCGGGCCACCAATTGAATAACCCTGTCTTAGAGTAAAGTTAATTTAGGCTGCCAATAGGCTTAAATGAAATATTTGAATAATGAGACCAGATATAAATTCAAATCTGGAACTTTGTTCCTTGTTTTGTACCCAAAGACTAGAATGAAAGCTATGTGTGCCATCAAATCAGTCTCAGCTAACAACAAAGTTACACGTTAAACAAAAGATGTGAGGATTGGATCCCTTTTGGAGGCAAGATATGAGTGTTAGAATCTTTTATTAAAAATTGTTCTTGTAATATTTTATTTATTAGAATAATACCGTTAAATGTATCGAGTGTCTCGGGCAATCAGAACCGTGTAAGAGTATAGAAGGGTATTATAGTAGCACCCTCTTCCCCCTCCGGCAGTCTCAAGAGTGCAATATCCATCCCCCCCGGGGAGATTTGACCCGGTCCTACATGGCCAGGATATTAAACTGGCTGCCTCTACAGGCCGCTGACTTGTTGCTGACTCGCCACTGACGGCGTCGACGAACCGCGAAGGGTGGTCTTTAGGATCCCTCCTCTCCTCTGACCATCTACGTGTTTTTCCCACGTCTGCTTGTTCAGTTACCACGGCTCAGTGGTTAGATAGGCTGTCACCGAGTCAACCAGCGTGAGCACCGGGGTTTCATCTCTGACAATACCTGAAATAATTGCATCACGTACCACGCCTTACTACCCCTTCGGGCTATTTGTATATATATATATATAGGCCTACACTAATGGTGTAGGGATGAAGAGTGTAAATTTAGAAGAAATATACATACAGATTTTTCATGAAGGGAGGGTTGGATAATTTTGGAAAATAAATAGTACGATGCACTGCACAGACTTTCTCTCTTTTTTTTCTTAATATTGAGACATTTAGTAAAACTATTTAAGATTTGTGGAGCGAAATAATATACATTGTTTCAGAAACACTCCACCAAATAGCAAAAATGAAACAAGAGCTTATCAATCAATTTCAATTTTCAAAGACCTTCATAAAAATATATATTTGCTTATATTTAATAAATTATTGGTTTTATAAAAATATATTTCAAATAAAGGATAATATTTTAAATAGTAGCCTACTACAACTTACAATTATAATCTGTTTCGTAACTGAGATAATTGCATGGACATAATCAAAATTGGAAATTTCTCCTTTTTTAAATTACCCTCAAAGTTATGTTTATGAAAAAATAAGAATTTCCATTTTATTTGTAATACAAAACAAGATCTACAGTAGATACAAAACTTAATCAAAATCGTTAGAGTGAATTTCGGTATAGTCGATTTTATTTCTTTTTGCCATTTAGTAAACCACCTTAAATTTTAGGGCTGTATAACTAATTTCAAAATTTCGTTGGGGGAACATTATGATTAGCTTAGATAAAAGGTTTTAACCCAATTGGTAAAATGGTTTAAGCTCTAGGCCGAAACACAGATACGCAGACAGACAAATGGCATCACGAAAACCACTTTTTCGGTGTCTAGAGGTCATAAAACTTTGACACTTACCAATAATTCGAGGTTGATTTTTTAACAGTCACAATACACTTATCTCTCCGAGGGGTTGGTAGAAAGTAAAAATACTCTTAGTACACCCAGCTGGGATTAAAACCCCAACCTCCCCATACCCGAGAATACAGTATGAGGCGAGAGCCTTAGACGTTGCAGACACTTATTCAAAATTGATTATGTTAATTACGTCTGTACTCTTTTAATTTATTGAATCTCACATCGG
Source organism: Timema bartmani (assembly GCA_902151455.1). Lineage (NCBI taxonomy): Eukaryota > Metazoa > Arthropoda > Insecta > Phasmatodea > Timematidae > Timema > Timema bartmani. The sequence goes on along the minus strand of CABFWB010000021.1, from coordinate 709,686 downwards.
TGGTCGCACGATCACGTAACTTGCGCTAAAGACTCAATTGCTGGTGTAGAAAGGGTGGGGCTAGAATCCGGGTTGTACTATTTTTTTCTAAATAATGTTTCACTCTTTCTCTACTCAAATTTGGTTCAATCCCCTATATTTTGCCTTCCTCACCCCTAACTAATCAGTTTAAAAATGCGGATAGCCCGGATGGGTACTAGTAACGGTGTATAACAAATATGTTATAAAATCCTTATTAATAGGAGCTAGATCACCTTTAGTAGTACAGGTGTCCTACATATTAGCTTAGTTGCTGTGGGGATACAGGAGTACGTGCGATGGTAGAGGAAGCAAGACTGAGATGGTATGGGCATGTAATGAGGATGGGGAAGGCGAGGATGCTAAAGAAAGTGATGGAAATGAAGTATGTAGGAAAAATACCTCAAGGGAGGCCTAGAAAGAGATGGGAGGGGCAGATAACAGAATGTGTTCAAGTGAGAAAAGAAGAATGAAAGCAATTAAAAGGGAAAGAATGGTAGATGGCTAGAGGAAGATGGAGGAATTTTACTAAACTGACCGGGTCACAGGTGGGTAACAGTTGATTATCATGATGATGATGATGATGATGACCCTCTGCCTACTGAGCTGAGAGTCCCGGGTGCGATTTCAACGGGCCGAAAAAATTATCATGAGCCAAATTGGGGTTTCTCCTTTCACAGAGATGATTTATAGGCACATGCCTCGGTGGTTGAATGGATTAAAACATTACTTGATATAATATTATATGTTTGCTGAACTAGGGTTATGATATTTTTTCCGTCTTGTTTGGGTGGGAATGGGTCAAACTAAGACTGATAGGCTTCTAAATGGTTGTATAGTCTTAATAGTGGCATTCCTTGACGATAGTAAGAATGCACGCACATGTGGTTTTATGCGAATTTGTGTTTAGAGAAACCACAGTTGCTGTGTTCCGGGATGGTGACCCTGATTGGTGCATGGAGGGGCCTTACTGATTCCACGCGAATGTTCTTTGTATATGAAAGAGAGGTGATACAATTGTTTAAGGTCCTTGGCCCTGTCAAGTTAAAGTCTAAAATATATTTTGTGGGATGGGAAGGGAGGGTTAAAGGCGTGGCGTGACTTCACAACCGACCAAAGTATCCTTCCGCGCCAACAATAACAGATGGATCACGGAAACCGTAGATGGCGCTAGCTACCGGACAGGTCTTGCGGAAAAATCATACGTTTGAAAATATCAGTTTTCTCGAGAACGAGTGAATTTTTTTACTAATATTTTCAACACCCCTTCTAAGATAATGTATCGATGTTTATTAATGGATACATTTTTTTATTTTTTGTTATGAAGCCGTCAGTTTTCTATCGAAAAATCTCTTTTTTATCGATATTTGATCACTGTTAAAACTATAGAGGAGGTGTTTATATAAAAAATAAGAGTTAATCAACATGCTTCTATTCTTGAACAAATTGTTTCCGAAAAAAAAATTGCAAAACAATAAAAATTCTTGAAGATAACCGTTTGTGCCCATGGTTCTGCATTTCCACGCCAAATAAAAAAGATTCAATCGCCTTAAGACACTGGACGTGTGATCCAGGAGAGTAAATAAATTAATAATTTAACTATATATTAAATTATGTAGTGCCAAATGTTTATTTAATTAGCTTAATTAATAAAAAACGTAATTAAATTTGAATAAGAATATGAGAAAAACCACTATACGAATTAGATTATAACACACATTCGTAATGGATTGGACTGTTCATGACAGGGAGAACGGGGTTTGAATCTCGGTTGAGTTTACTAAGGATGTTTTTTCCCAAACGGTTTTCCACTATCTCTCTGCATGAAAATGTGGGTACACTTACTTTAAATTCAACCTCTATCATGCCTAACTCATTAGCAGAATTAGTTCCTATGCGTAAAGCCCAAACCGATAGTGAAATGTGGTGAAAAAAATAAACATTAACAAGCAGTAGATTGAACTACACTTCTTTTATAACTAAGCTGGTTTGTAAAACATATACATTTAAAAAAAATAATAATATATATTTTTAAAAACTAGTGATCCATTTTCCTATCTTCGCTCGTATACATCTAGAGTCCTGTGGTTTAACGCCTCAAGGAGTCAACTCTCATAATATGAGAATTAAAAGTAATTTCTTGGTTATATTAATTATGTTTATGTTGTTATTATCTATTTTAGTGGTTTTATCTATTTGTTGAATGACACAATAAGTATGTACATTAATACATTTTTTATTAAGTCCAAAAATGTAATCATTATACCTTTTATATTTCGATTATCATGACTTTGTGATTACTAAATACATTGTTGTAATTATTCACGCTTCAACATTGTTGCCAAATGATAAGGCATAAAATATTGCATTACTGAAAACTGTAAGTGATATTTACACAACAGTAATGTAAAAACGAGCAAATTGAACTGTAATTTTTTTTAAATTTAAATCAAAGACTTTTTTCGCTTTGGCTATGTACTATATGTTAGAATACATTTTTTTAAAACACAGTGCACAACACAGAATATTTTGCTCCTTTAACTAGAAATGGAGATATTTACTTAAAACCTGTAAGATATATGAGCTGCTATGATATCCATTGTTACAGAAACAAATTTGAAATGAGAGCATCACATTCCATCAAAGAGCATATATGAAAGAATATCCTACTTTTACACAGAAACTAATTGATAGAAAAGGAGCATCTTGCCCTATCAAATAGGCCTAGCATAACAATCCACTCATTTCCAAGGAACTCGATTTTTAAAAGTATTTATTTTCTAATAGATGTGAAACTATTGGTTTTATAAAATTATATTTAAAGTAAATTATTTTTACTTTTAATAACTTTACAAATTTCAAACTATAATTTATTTAGAGTCTCAACATTTTTTGGAGATATGACCAAATTGGAGATATTCACTTATGTAAATAAGTTACCCTCTAAATCATTTTACTGAAAAACTGAGATCCAACATTTTGTGTGTAATCTTAAGCTATGAAAGCTAAAAATCTTTATTTTATTTTAGCATTTTTCTCCTTGATTTTTACAGAAATTTGAGTATCATTATCTTGTCAATGTTCATTAGGCCTACAGAAGAGTATTAAAGACTATGTTTTAAATTGATTGCATAAAAATTACACTAAAAATAATCAAGGAAAAACAATGGATACAAACATCAATTAACTTTTTTCTTGCTATTAACTCCATTCAAGATCATAAGATAATAATATTTGGACAAAAAGTATTATTCAGGGGGCCCTTAGTCAAAATCGATAGGTTACATTTTATTTTTCCTTATTTCAACAATTTCATATTGACTTAAGATAGTTTAGGTCAGTGGATCAATAAAAGGTTACGTCTTTTCTCATCCATATACCACTTAACAAATTTATCCTTATTACCTCGATAGTAAAATAAAGTCAAAACTTAATAATTATGTTTTCATATCTTTAAAAACTTTGTTATCAAAGAACAATTTGTTTGTTTGGTAAGAATAATTTATTGTTCAAAAACTTCCTAAATAAAATACATAGACACATTTCACAGGATTAATATATATGATATATTTTTGGATATCTGTGCATCGGTTTGGGTGTTTACATCTACTTTTTATTGGTGCTAAAGAGGTTTTAATGTGTCAATATTAATATAAATGAGTACTAATGTATCTGATCATAGCTTGGGAGGGTATATTTCAACCACCATCCATGGACATATGTGGTGGTTTCTCAAACACACTCCAATTCTTGGACTCGACTGTACGTCCGATGTAACGCAGCACTAGAATCGGACAGCTCAGGAGCGCATTGAGTGAGGTTCGATGTTCACGCCATCATGCGGGAAATGCGGGAATCAATAGTTAAAGTGACACACAGCTCCGGGCTGTCTCTTGAGTGGTGGAAGGGGTGAGTCTAGCCAAGGGGTGGGGGGAGATCTGTAGCTGCTGGCATTCAAAAGAAAGCTCTTGAGTTTCAAAAATAATTACTGGCCTGATATTTTAGATGTAACTATTTCAAATTCCTTTTCCCGTGCTTCAAGTCTTACTACCAGTCCGTGATATCACATATTTACACTGATCGTCTAGAGATGAGGAAGGTAGAATTTGGCGGAAAGATTCCTGACTTAACATGAAAGGAGTTTGGGAAACTATTTAGCAATAAAAGAAAAGGTCTTCGTATACTAGAAGGAGACTCGAACAACTGCCTCCCCATTAAAACGTCACTGGCAAATTGGATGAGACGAGACTGACATATTTATCCATGAACCTATTGGTGCTGATCATGTTTTATTAAATCAACTTTAGTAAAGCCAAGTGAAATTAAAATAAATGTAGCCCGCTTCTGTAGCCACGCAGACAAACGTGTCAATCTCGTATTGTCTTATTCCTAGGGTCTAGGAGTGTGATGTTCAACTCTTTTGGCAGTCTGTGGTAAAATGTTTCACCTTTAAGGGCTTACCAGTCTCCCTTCACGTAAATATGGGTATACTTTTTTATGTTAAAACTTTGGGGCTAAAGATGTACCAAAGAGGGAAGTGAGATTAAGGACTTAGAGGTCACTTGATCATAAACCTGGAAGGTCAGTGTTTTTTATCTAGGAAATCATCACCTGATGAGTGTTCGGACTATGTTATTTTTAGTATTTAAAATTATTAAATGCAAATATAAGTATTTTATTTTACATTAACAAACACATTTCATACTCACACGATCTAAATGTACAAGCTCATTTAATCTGCTCTACTGGTGATGGAAGTTTAGAAAGTCGGCTTTTGAATCCCGACCAGATATTCTGTGGATGGTTTTTCTTCCTAAGCGTAGGAATTGTTTTCTGAAAGGTCTTTTTCTCTGCCAGAAAGCTATTATATAGTTGGATTTTGGTAGGAAAAAAGACCTTTCAGAGAGTAATTCCTACCGTGAATGGAGTATATATATCTCTCCTTCCAAGCAAACGTGGATGTATTTACTCTAAATTCTACCTTTCTCATCCTTATAATAGGCTATAAAATAGCACAAACGGGTATTAAAATGCTGTGGAATCAAAAAGTGTCATATAATCTGCAGCTGTTACTTTTGATAGAAATTATCAATACCTATAAAATAATTTGAATAACAAAGTAAAGTATTTTCATTATTGACTATAAATGATGTTTGTTTTTTTAAAAAGCTTCTTCATACCAGAATCCTGCTATATCCATTCTGCTCGAACCATCCTGTCCTGTGCAAGTTTGACTCTAGGACGTTCTTGTTTGGGTTCCGGGAATGTGTATGTGTGTGTGTGCGTCGGTCGGTATTGTCGATGCTTCCATCACACAAACGGGACGAGATCTTTGTCAGGAATCTGGGAGATAACGACCCCCCCTCTGTCCCCTCGAACAAACTAACAGAGGGAGTTAGTGACCGCCAGTCCAAAGCGATGGTCCTGATTTGTGTTATGTCCCAGACAGCTAGGAAATTGTGTACCATCCTTCCCGCTCACCTCTCAAGAACTGTTCTATTCTGTTTCTCTTGCCCCCTCACTGGCAAACGGGCGTTTGGAAACAGGTATGGAACAAAGGAAACTGCTATTATTATAATTATTATTAATAATAGTTGGAGATTCATTCTTGATATGGCTATAGGCCTAACTGTCGTTTTTGGGTCATTTTGACTTCTAAACCTCGCTACTCATATATGTACAGAACTTAGACACACAGCCAACTGAGCTAAGGTGTTGAACTAAGCTATCTCGATAAGTCTAAGTCAGAGGTCAATTCAAAATATTTTACGGGGACTATTCTAATTAATGTCTTAAGCCTCATCTAGTCGGTAGTGCAGCTGCCTACTAAACTGTAGGTCCCAGGTTGGTTTCTGGATTGGTGAAATTGGGCCATGACAGTGACATAAATATAAAATCCCTAAATATTTTTCAACGATATACTATCCTTAAATTAATTATTCTCTAAAAAAAAACAAGGAAACAGTGTTATTTATAGTGTAGCCTGGATTTTAATTCTGAATAAAATCGTTAGAGAAATTTTATGAATATTCCAAATTTTCAAAAATCCGTTTTGAGTATACTACCCTTGATTTTAAAGATAGAATTAAAGTCATAATTTATCCTATAGATATGGCCACATAACATCCCATATTTGAACCAAATCCATTAAATCATTACAGCTATAGCCTCCATGTACAAACGGATAGAGTTGTAAAATCTATCTTTTGAGTTTGAGGGCACAGGAAACGTCAAGAACCATCCTAATCTGGGGGTCGATAACTTTCATGACCAAAATACTATTCTATATGAGAAAATTGAAATACAATGAAGTTAGCTAATCCTTTTATTCGTTTATCGATGTATCATAACTCTTAAAAACAGCACCAACATTAAAAAAAAGCCAGCTGAGACTTCTTAACCTAACTCTTTACCAAAGAGATATGGGGGAAACAAGCCCTTTAAATGGCTTTGTTTACGACAGATGCTCTTCCGATATTTTAAAGGAGTTTACTTTTTATTAGAGCAGACTTTACTCCGGCATGATCTAGCCAGCCAGTCAACTGTCTACCTCGTTTAGTAAGTAGTCTAGCCTGGCCTAGCCTATTCTACTGAAGCAAAGCTCTTGAGTTTCCTAGTCTCCTGGTAATCCTATCACAGGAACACGCCGCGTATATCTCTCCCTACCCAGCCTCCTCTCCCATTTCGGTCCAATGATCTTCTTTCCTCTCTGCGAGTAGGACTGGCGCTCATCCTACCGTGGGCCTATCCGCCGTCTTTCTCGCTAAACACGAGAAGCTGACGAGAGAATAATATAATAGAATGGGGTTATATATACTTTTTCTCTCCCCGCAAACGATTCATTTAGAACTGCTTCACTATCAACTCTTGGATAAATATATAAGGTGAGTTTATTTGCGGTATTTAAAGTGTTAGTTTTAAAAACAAGGTTATACTAGCACGCGATCTACAAACTAACTTAACTAACTTCACATTATAGAGCTACAGTTAAAACCAAAACATGGTGTAAGTCGCGGATCAAAGTATCAGTTTCGTTTGTTCTGGTTTGCTAGGTGACGGTGTGGCTGGGGTTCGAATCCCAGCCGAGTGTATTAAAGCGCTTTTAGCTGTATGGTTCCTCACTCACTTTAAATTCAAATGCCTGTACACTTCTTCTAAATTATGGGTTCCCCATCCGTACCCCTATATTATAAATGTATGAATTTCCTGGACACACTGAATAAAACTTTAAGGATAATGTGTATATATATATTTATTTATTTATTTATTTAAGTACCGCGTCTTATTACCTTTCTGCGTTGTAGGCTACGTATATGTGCTAATAAACTAGTTACTCTAATGCGTTCGGATTAGTAAAGTTGAATTTAGAGGAAATGTAACCTCATTTGCGTGGGGAGAGAATGAAAAACTATTTTGGAAAAAAGACTCTCAATTCACCCAACTGGGAGTCGAACCCAAATATCCCCATCATCAGCAATCTAGTCTACTGTGAAAGTAGCCCGTTTGCCCATGCGGCCACCAAAGCAGGTTACACTAATATCAAACTACACTAACTTTAAAACGACACTAGCACTCTATCAATCAAACACTGAGCCACGTTATTGCACAGCTCACGTCCCTGGCACCAGATAGTTCCAGCAGTAAATTCAGACATCCTGGCTCATAGTAGTACATAGAGATATGGAAGCGGTGAGAAATAAGCGAAGACTTATTTGAGTTCCGCTCTCACGAAGCGATTCTCGGCCGCGCTCTCATTATTCTCCGCACGTGTGTGTGAGAGAATCATCGTCGGGCACGCTAGACATTGATCACGTGACCGAGCATACGATGTATTAAGGATAGCACGGTACGGATAGGGAGAAGGGTTACTCTATTAGGATCTAAAGACCACACTTTCCAAAAATATCATCGCGGGTGCAAGATTTTTTTTAGTTGGTTTGATTATTTATTTTTTTTCGTTTTGGATCAGATCTTTTTTCACCCCCGTCTTCGCTTTGTGATATTCTTGAAACACGCTATAAAATTTAAAAACCATTTCGATTCGTTAAATAAAGGGATTGAATCTATTCTGGTATTTTTATTTCCATCGATTTATTTTTTAGACAAGCGCTTTTTGTGATTCAAGATAATAAAAATGAATAGGCAAGATTTCATCATACTTAAGTTAAAGCTTGATTTCCAATCCTTTTTATTTTATCCAAAGTATAACTCTTAGGCTATTAGGAACTTAAAATTAATGTGTAGGCATGATCTTGAAATGAGAACTGAGAAAAACCCATATATGCCTATTACCTAAATAATCGTATCACCCAAAATTAAATTTGAAATCTACATTTTTATTTATTTCTCCTCCCACCCCCTTCATATGCAAGCTTTTTTACTTACATAAACATAATCATTAACTTGACCATAGGAGCTAATAATAATAATAATAATAATAATTCTTGTATATATTTCTTATGTTATGAGTTTTAGCACATGAGTTATAAAACGGCTTAATATATGTGGTTTGAATTACAAGGGAAGGCTGAGAGGAAGTGCACCCACATTCGAGTAGAGAGGTGAAAACAACAGTGATAAATTGCATATGTATAATCACCCCCCCCCCC
>CABFWB010000021.1:675589-699003 GCA_902151455.1 Timema bartmani | reverse complement strand
CCCCTAAACCCCCCCCCCCGGGTTCCCCCCACCTAGCTCGGGATTGTTTTAGCATCACATGACGCAGCACCCACGGACCATAAATACTCGAGTGGTCAGTTCACGGTTGACAACTTTATATGGGATTTCGCGCCATTCAGTGTGGAGGCTGCACTGTGACCAATACGTGGACGAGATTTAGTCTTCTGTTATGTTGGTGAACGTGGGATTGGAGGGAGGGATATTTGCCAATAGATACAGAGAAAACGCATTTCCATTTCGGAAATAAGTGTGATAGCAGAGATATATATATATATTCACACACACACTTATATATATATATATATATATTCACACACACACACACGTTTGGAAATAAAATGCATAGGTGGACAGGGGATACCCATAAAAATTGTGGACCATCCGTCCAAGTTGGATTACGTGTTACTTACTACTGATTGGTCAGTTAATTTTGGAAGGATCGTAGGGTGGTAAAAAAATTTCGCTGTGAAGTTTTGGCTAGTAGTAAATATCACTCTAATTTTCTTCTTTAATTGTATTTGAATTTATTGTGAAATAAATTAATGTATTGAAAATGAGAGTTAAATTAAGTTTTGGTGTTATAATTTAAAGTTTAAATTATAATTTGACTAAGTATTGTTCATCAAAATTAATAATATTTCCCCCTACATCAATGAGCACATTGTATCACTCCTGTCTAGTTTGAGTTGTTGATGACGTGAGGGTCAGATTTCGAATCCAAGACGACTGTACTGCAATATTTATATGAAAAGGTTTACCGCTTACCTTCCACACAAGTGTAGGTAGATACATTCCCTCTAAATTTTACAGTCCTTATCCTTACCCAAGTAGTGTACATGTTCTGATAGCCCAGCTGGGAATGTATTTATTGGCAATAAAACTGACAAAGTATTCCAAAACGTTGCGTGTAGCCATTTGGTTACACTAATTTGGTCAGGCATGTTCATTTGGGGAGCACAAATAGTTCTTATATGATATAAGGGATTTATATTAATAAAAATAGCTTTAAAAATTAAAACAAAATTTTAAATGTTGATTTATCTTAATTTTACTATTCTTAATATGCCAAAATATGAGTGTACTATCTTCTTCTGAGAGAAGTTTTAATGAAAGCCTATTAATGGATGAGTGACTGTCTGAGCAAGTGAGATATTGGTTGAGTGAATGAAAGGATGTTTGAGGGAGTGAGTGAATGGTTGAGTGAGTAGTTACATGTTTAAGTGAGTGAAAAGGTAATATAGGGAGTTAGGGAGTGAGAAAAAATGATGAAATAGGGAGCAAGTGAGGGATTGTTCAAGGGAGTGAATTATTGGGTTAGATATTGAGTGAGTGGCTTATTGTCTGAGAGAATAGGTGATGTATTGAGTCAGTGAGAGGGTGGGGAACGGTGTGATTGAATAATTAATTGATTTATTGAGTGACTTGACACTTGAGTGAGAGAGTGTGGAATAGTGTTAATGCGTGGAAGAGGAATATAAGAGATGGATTAATTAATTGAGTGACTGTAGGATTGTGCAAATGAGTGATTGAGGAAGAGGGAGTGGTTGAATGAATAACCAATGAAATGAAGAATTGAATGTGCGAGTGAGTTTGTGAGTGAGTTAGTCTCTAGTAATTTTTGTACTATGTTCCGTTATGGAATCTTGATTTACAATAGCCAACTTTATTTTATAAAGCTTCCCCAGTTTTGGACGGAGTTAGTCGCAAATGCGGATTGGCATAAATCGTGCTAATAAGTGTAAATATTGACAGTTTTCTCGCGAGCTACAGTAACACGCGTCCCCGGCTTATTTTGCATGTGTGGAACGTAAACATTTGGCTACAGTTTGCAAGTAAATCCCCTGACAGATTCGCACATACAAAGCTGAAGTCAAATAGGGTTACTGTGTTGTTCTCCGTGGTTAATGGGCGATCATTCACAAACCAAACAATGGCCACGTGTATGTTTTAATGATTAAATTTAAATTTGAACGGTTGATTCTAGCTTAAAATATATGGTTTTGGCTTCATTATTAGTCGTAGGAAAATAGTTCCTCCCCAGGGGGTGAGGGGGAAGTAAGTAATGGTGAGAGGAGGGAGTATACTAGAATCAGGCACTTTGGTTTAAGTCCATTTAAAAATAAAAGTATGTATTACTCAATGTATATTTTGACACAGATAAAATTACTTGTGCAAGACTTAGACTTTCTTATTAAATAAACGGTACGGCATGGTGGTGTAAAGTTTCTCATTTAGTGTATGCTTTTAAAACTTGGAAGAAAACTTCCAAAAATATTATTTTACTGAGCTATCCTTAAGTACGTTTAATCATATAAATATACATATCATCTTGTTAGTCAAAATGATTACTCTTTATTTATGAAATTTAAACCATATTGTTGAAATATTTTTAGCAAATTCCAAATTTTCAATAATGAGTTATTTGTAACTACCTTAAAATTACTTTTAGTTTGTATAAATAGAAAATTATTCTTATTTATCATGAAACACATTCCTAGATACTCATTTTTAACGCATTCTTCAAGGCCAACTTCAAAAAATCAGAATTTTTCTATAATTTTCCGTAAGTAAACTATCCTTAGATAAATTCAGGCTTAAAAAATAAACATATATCATATAAAATCCAATACCAATACCAATTTTGAACAAAATTGTTGGAATTGTTTTTAAAAAAATTCTAATTTTACCAAAATCAGTCATCAGTAAAACTACTATAATTTTTCTTTTAGAAAATCAAATAAATATATATATAAAACCACGTCTCATTATCCGTTCAGGCTATCCACCCTTTACATGATTGTTTATAATGTAAAAAACTTAATATCTACCCATTTTGAGCCCAATCACAAGAGCAATTTCTTTTAATATTAAGGTTTAAAAAAATATATAGTAAACTATTCATAAGCGAATTTCCCCCAAAAAAACAAGTTAAGCAGACTTATTTGTCACGTCAAACCACCCCGAATATACATTTTAAGCAAAATCATTAGAACCACGTTAAAAATATTTTTAATTTTCATAAATCACTTAATAGTAAACTACCATTTAACAAATTTTTACCCAAAAACCAATTACATAATGATATTTTGGGGGTCAAACAATTCATATATATACATACATTTCAAACAAAATTATTGTACTTCCTCAAAGTAAAAAAAATGAAGACATAAAATCTGTTTTTTAATTGAGTAAGAAGCTTAGTTTGCAGACCTCATTTATTCCCGGCGTCTGACGAAGCTGCCTAAAGAATACCAACTATATTCTGACTCAAGTTCGAACTGTACTAGGAGTGAATTCGAAGCACTTCATCACTGTCCAAATTCTGTCCAAGTTTTGAACTCACTATCCCGTGGGTAGTTGAAGGGGGAGGAGAAAGGGTAGGAAGTGCACTAGCCCATCTCCTCTCGTCAGTGATTGACTGACTTAAAGGACGCCCGCTGATGGTTTCTCCAGTGTCGATGCTGCTTGAGTGGTACCACATCCGCCACATCGATTCTAGGCCCTGACGGGATCGAGAGTGGCTGGAGACGTCGACAAGAGTGGAAAGTTGAAATATCTACAGCAGTATGCTATAGTGCTAGACTCGTTGCGTGATATTGTTAAGTTGAGACTTTATTCCCTATTGGGTGGGCTGAGGGAGATTTTCCTTTGGTATTTCATTTCTATCTCCCTGCTAATGTGGGTGCATTTCCTATGAGAACCACCTTCCTATCTTATCTTAGATCTTATCATTAATAAATCTTACGTTAAATTTACAGATAGTAAAAACTATAATAATGTATATAATAATATTGAGCGTGGGGCGCCCAGTAGTGGAAATATTAGCTAGTACTAATGCACCGTTGTACAGGGGACGCCCGAATGTACTAATCGTACATCCTTTCCATGGAGGCTCTTTCCATGTCTCGATTAGATGAGATGATGGTGATAGTGTGAGACTAAACCCTTGTGATCTTTGGGATAATTCTCGGGAAAAATACCCGTCTGAGTATCGAACCTGGGACTCCTAGGCTCTTAGCCAGATGCACTAATCACTACACTATTGGTCTGGTTATTATAGTATATAATGAACTATTACGTAAAGGAAAAAGTCTAGTAGCACTAGATCTAGTAAACTCAAATCCATCTTAAGCAGCCCTGAAACTTACTAATGGAATTAATGATTCAATCAAGAACGAATACTACACAAACTAGTTTATCTGTATCTTACCCACATTGGTGGTCACGTGTTATGAATAATCAATCTTGTCCTGTCTGGTTTGCCAGTGATGGGGAGGTCAGAGCTCAAATCCCGGCTGGTTGTCCGGATGGGTTTTCCTAGATATTTTTACACTCGCCCCTCAAGAAAAAGTGGGAACACTTACTCACAAATTCTAACATTAAGCATTTCTATATTATTAGTGTAAGTATACAGATAGCTTATCCGGCTATTAAGACGCAGTGAATGTAGAAAACAAACTTTTCACCTACTAGTGATGGAGCAAAGAAGTTCCCGGCTTGTTTGTTTCTGACACACGCACGTCTAACTTTTTAAAAAGGTATTGAATTTGATGTAAACTGAGCCAGTTTGTAAATCGTTCTATAGCAAATACGGGATAATTTCAGCCATTATTTGAAGAACGATTCAAATTCAAGGACCGATTTGCCACAAAATGTACAGTAGCGTTTGTTTTGTTTTGATTGAATTATTACCTTATCCCCCATCCCCTATCAGCCCACACACAGCCTTTTCTTTGAGTACAAATGGTGACCTCAGAAAGACCAGCAATATGGGTTAGTACTTTTTCCCCTCCAGGTCAAAATATCCATTAATCTCTCCACAGCATTAATCTAGAGACCGTTTAGCACAAAAGGCTGATTATGATAGCGGCAATCGGTCAATCTGCGATCGTCCTGCGCCTGATGTCATCGGGTTTAGCACAAAAGGCTGATTATGATAACGGCAATCGGTCAATCTGCGATCGTCCTGAGCCTGATGTCATCGGGTAGCTTTTGTTCTCTAGGATGAGAAAAAAACACTTTGTGGATAGAGATAGTATCTTCAGTGGGGGGAAAGGAAAAGGGAGGTGATTGTGATTTAAACACAGAATGTGATTTTGATACATGTGTATAGAGATTTAGTACACGTGTACAGTACATTCAATAGTGAGGCGTGACCTTTTGGAAAGAGCTAAAAAAACCTAAATCATAAAGAAATGTTCAGTACTAGAGGAAAAAACTATGTTATTGCACTTAATGGCTCAGTCATACCTATTTCACACACACATACATACATACACACACACACACACACACATACACAAACACACACAAACACACACACAATAAATGTTATCAGAAATAGCCGGGCTTGAAGGAACTGTACTTATAAACTTTTCCCACCAATTTAGTTTCTAGCTCTACCTTTAAAATCAATACATAGATATTCTCTCTGTATACTAGCATGTGTGTCTGTTTAAATGGATAACAAGGAGAAATAAGAGTTTATATTACTGTCCCATCAATCCTGTCTTGGCCTGGCAATAATCAAGGTAGTTTTATTAAAAACAGCCTTCAAACAACATACGAGCCTCAACTTACTAGGGTAACATAATATTTATATTTTAGCACCACGTCTTACTATCTGTTCAGGTTGTATGCATATGTACCAATCACGTTAATTAGCTAAGTGTGAACAAGGTTGAATTTAGAGGAAGTGTACCTACATTTACGTGAAGGGAGAGTGGAAAACCATTAAGTAAAAACCACCCTCAATACACCCAACCACTATTAGAAGCCCAATCTCGCTGTCATTGGAAGTTTAGGTTATTGCGAGAGTGACACCTTAGACCACGCAACCACCAAAGCAGGTAACATTATATTTCTTATAAAATGACGTTAAATGCGTATTTCCAGTTATTTTTATGTAGTGTGACACCACTTGGATTAAACATAATTCTTCTTGAAAAATTTGATCAAACAATATTTAAAATAATTCTCAGAAGAATTTGAAACAATGTTATGCATTTATATTTTTTGGTGTATCAAGAATCGGAATTTTTGATAACTTACACTAAATGATGTTTGGATAAGGAGCGTATAATTTAAAGGAAATAATCTTTATTCGCGTAAAGGGTGAGTGAAAAACGAATTAGAAAAAAATCATTTAGTACACCTGGTCGGGATTTGAGTCCTAGCCTAGACATCAGTGGAAATCCAGAATATTATAAAAGTGACTCCTTAGACCATGCAAACACCAATTCGGGTCTCTGTATAGTTCGTGTTACTAATTTTATTTTAATAACTTATTATTTGGAGGACTATTGAAAATGGCAAGCTAATACCAATGAAATGTCCCCTACGTATTCAATAGACAGTGGGACAAGTGTTTTAAATTAAATAAGACAAGCATTCGATTGCAAGGATCACTAAATAACATGCTTGAAAGTGTTGGGAAAATAAGGATAGTGTATTTGGTCAGGATACACACTTGCTCCCCCAAGTCGAGAGTTTAAAACTGTGCTTAGCAGCTCAGGAGTCAGATAAATATTTAAAAGGGTCGCCAAGGAAAAAAGAATTGCTACACACTATTAGATTTAAGTTCTAAAATAAAAATGTTTTCTTTTTTTTTTACTATAGTAATTTTTCAAATTGTGCTCAAGTATTCTGGTGATTAAAACTTAAAAGAAAGCTATCGCTATTCTAGTATGCTAGTTAAATATGTATCTTACAGTCTGACTAACAGAAGGATAGACTGGACCTAAATACATATTTACAGCTGACCACATCAAATTAAACCAGAAATTTAAATTTTGATAACCATTCAGACGCAATTTTTGCATTAAAATTTAAGAATTATTATTTAATCAATTAAATATAATTAATTTTAACTAACACGATGTTCAATCAAACGGCAAAAAATCGGATGTGTGCACGTTGGAGGGAGAGGGGGGAAATTAGGAAATAATATAGAGAATAGTTAAGAAAGTAAAACCCGCCTCGGTGACGTAGTTGGCTGACGTGCTAGTTTCGTGTTGAGCCAGACTGCCGAGGATGGGGAAATCGAGGTTCGAATCTAGGTCGGGTGAACTGGAGTGGTTTTTCCTAAATTGTTTTCCACTCTCCCTCCCCACAAATTTGGGTTCACTTCCTACAAATTCAAACTTCCCAATCCTTAGCCCATTAGCGTCATTGTTACTCAAGCGTATAACCCGAACGGGTAGTAAGACGCGGTGCAAAATAAAAATAAAGATCGTAAATGTTATACTTAAGTATAAATCCAATAAGATATCACAGCAGCATCATGTGCATGGAAATGGATACATTTAGGGCCTATCTGTAACTGTTGATTGACACGTTCGTCGAAAAACAAGAGAAGAACAAAAACGTGGTCACGTGAGGAGCTTTAATCAATCACAAGATTTCAATCTTATCAGTGTCGTCTGTTCGGGGCGACTTGAAATAATTTGAGATTCAATTTTTCGGAGCGACAACATCAGGTTGGGAGACCCAATTAAGTTTCAGAACCAACCTACTCAATAAGTGGCATGCACCTACAAACCGAGATACGAGACTCTTCACACCATGCTAGCAGACAACCTGCAGGTGTGTCGTTCTTGTTTTGTTTTAATTTGCTCACGACATAACGTAATAAGATTAGACCATCAACTTTTGGGGAACGTGTGAATCAAGCTTTACTCGTTAACATGCTAAGCTTCCTTCCAAGTTTTTTTTAAATTAATACTATTTAATACATGGTTCGCACCAATAGATACACAAATAAAGGCGTCAGTGTTGTCTAATCTAGTTTGCTGGTGACGAATAATTCAGGGTTAGAATCCTGGTTGGGTTTAATTGGATGTTTTTTCCTTAATAGTTAATCACATAAATTTGGATATATTTACATATAAACTCTAGCTTCCTCTTCCCTGCTACATAAGTGTAAATACGCGGTCAGCGTTGATGAGTACTAAGAAACGGAGAATAAAAATAAAAATCAGTGTATTAGATTTTAGTGACCTAGTCCTATTTTATTTTAAGTACAACACATCAACCAGACTCCATACATAGCACTAATATATATATTTTTTAAAGAACACACCTAATCAAAGTGATAAATATACGGTTTTTGGCGGTATATCGTCAGTTAAATATCGAGACACTCTATGAGATCAAATTTACTGTAGGTAACTATGACAAAAGGAGATCTACTGTCTACAAGGTGGGACCTAACAATAACAACAACAACAACATAGATTTTCCCTTTTTTTTCTTGTCAGATAAAAGTTTAAAGACGTGGAAGACTGAAAAATAGCTTAAATGGGTTTCTGAGCTCGGTTGCTCTTTGTGTCAGAGTGAAGGCATTGAAGAAATATGAGCTTTGTTGTTCAAGTTATCGATTACTCCCTACTTACCCCACACTCCCTAGCAAATGTGTGGTATAGAGGTGTATTTCACGCAGTGGTGGATCGGGAGTAAACCTTAAGAGACCGCTCTTTTAAATATTGTCAAATTAGGTGGACAACAATTTACCCTATACCATCCTTATACCATCCTGTATTTAGCTTAAAAACTACACTTAAAAAGTATGAAAGCATAACACTAATAAAATTAAATAAAAGCTATAAAGTTATTAAAGTATAACAACTCACTTGGTTCGAAGGCGAAGACTGTCCATCGTGAAATCCGCACATATACACACCAGTAAACCAAAAATATGTAGATAGGTTCTTATCACTATCTTGAACACTATAAATACAATATACGTTAAGCATTAGAGTATCAGTAAGATATCGTTTGGGAGAAAAAATTAATCTTTGATTTATGTTTGGAATGAATCTTTCTATTACTAGTGCATTAAAGTCTGATATTTCGCGAATCATTGATTGTTCTATAGACAACATGGTCAAAGAATTTAAAATCTAGCTCATGGTGTCTCTTAACCAAATAATAAACACACAAAATAAAGTTACTTTCTTTACACCCACATATCCACGGCTTTTTATTAGATAGTTTCTAATAATTAGCGTGTAGATTATCATCTTTCTTTGGACTTTTTTTTGTACCTAACTTAATTTAAGTTCAAATTGGGCCCTGCCCTTGCATTTATTTTTTATTTCAAATTTTCTTCCAATGACCAAGATTTTTTTTTTTAAGATCAGAAACTTCATTTTCAATCAATTAACCGGACATCGAGTGAAAACCGGTGGCGTTGTAGGCCTACTTTTTACTATAGGCCTTCAAGTAAACGACTGCCTGCAGTGTATCACATGCTTTTACTCGAACTCAACCCAAATAACGTGCTAGGTGAGCGCTAAGATAAGAACAGTGACGTCAGATTGTCATGGAAACCACCCTATAACGCATGCTGAGATTGGGGCGTTGTGACAGTCAGCCTCAGAGAACATGTTAATATGGATGCGCTTCTTGTCCCACGTTGATGAGAATGTGGTTTTACTAATTTCCTCAATAAAATGGGGAAATAATTTAACGACTTTTAAAAACGTATTTACTTTCTTCATTAATTAATGAAAAACATGAGAACATTTTTATGAATTTCAAAATATATTTTGTTTCATATTTTGCTTTGTTTTGTGGAGAGGGCGGCGCTCCAGAGCCCTTCCTCACGTGCAGCCCCTGATTTCACGACTCACAAGCTCAGAAAAGAGATTCGTTCTTTACATCGGTGACGCGCGAACTTTTTTACCAGCCGACCCCTAAATTAAAATATCAACCCCACGTGACCTCCTATGTGCATTTCTCATTAAAAGGTAAAAAATCTTAAATATTTCCAGTCACCCTGAACAGGCGACACCGATAAGATTGAAATCTTGTGATTGATTAAAGCTCATCACGTGACCACTTTTTTGTTTTTCTCTTGTTTTTCGGCGAACGTGTAAATCAACAGTTACAGATAGGCCCTAAATGAATCCATTTCAATGCACATGATGCTGTTGTGATATATTATTATTAGCACCGCGTCTTACTACCCGTTTGGACTACACGCACTTACGCTAATGTGTAATGGTAGGGTGATTGTGAGATGAAATGGAGGACTTACAGTTTAACGTTGAATCCGAACCACGGTGGAGGCCTGGCACTCCACACATTCATAAGTTGTGATTAAAACACGTCTTGTCAGAGGTAAAGGAAGGGTTTGGCAATCAGATAAATCTGTGCTGGGCCCGAGGATTGAACCCCGGACCTCTAGCACAGAAGTCAGACACCTTGCCCCTAGACCGCCAGGTCACCTTATTGGATTTATACTTGAGTGTAAAGTTTACGTTCTTTATTTTTATTTAGCACCGCGTCTTCCTACCCGTTCGGGGTATACGCTTAAGTACTAATTACGCTAATGGGTTAGGGATTGGGAAGGTTGAATTTGTAGGAAGTGAACCAACATTTGCGTGGAGGGAGAAGGGAATTTTTTTTTAGGAAAAACCACTCCAGTTCACCCGACCGAGATTCGAACCTTGATCTCCCCGTCCTCGGAAGTCTGGCTCAGCACGAAACTAGCGCGTCAGCCAACTACGCCACCGAGGCGGGTTTTACTTTCTTAACTATTTTCTATATTATTTTCTGATTTTACCCCTACCCCTCCAACGTGCACACATCCAATTTTTTGTCGTAAAACGTGAAATGGTGGGATCGGATTTTGACTAGTTAGATATAGAACATTTTATTGGTGAAGTGAGAAACTATCCTGAGATTTGGAATGTCACTGCAGAGGAGAACCATGACCTAACCAAGAAGAGAAGTGTATGGATTAATGTGGTTCGAATATTTTGTGAAGGATTTGACGAGAAAGACGACCCTTGTACACTCAACAATTCATCTTAGATGTTGACCCCATCTCTAGATCTTACAAAATTGTGGAGAGCACAACATGTCTTTATTAAAATTATGTCAAAATCCAAGTTTGTATTTATAGCTTTTTGGAAAATTTTCCATTTATTTAAAAAAAAATGTCAAATATACTCTCTACATTCCTGCGAGCTCAATATAATCTATAGTTGAAAATACTTTTTTTTTCGTCTGACAAAACTTTTCCGCTGTAATGCTCATTACATTTTTGGAAAGGGCAAACGCCTCATCACCAATAAACGTGTAGGGCATATTTGGACCTACAGTTCCTAGGAGAGGATGGCCTTTTGGAACATTCAGTTCATTATTTTCGAGCTACTTATACAAATCAGATCTTTCAAATATTGTGCTGTCAGAGTCATTTCCAAAAACACAAACGTCAACATAAATGAATTTGTAATTTGCGTCAGCAATTGCTAGCAACACAACTGAATAATAATTCTTATAGTTGTGAAAGAGATACCCACTCATCTTTGGTTTTCTAATTCTCACATGTTTGCCATCAATGGCACCTAAGCATTTGGGAAACTTGCAACATTTTTGAAACCCTTCAGCAATTTCTTTCCACCGTTCTTCTGTCAGTTCAGGAAAGGAGTCTTCTTTTAAGGTTTCCCAAATAGCTTTGCAAACTCTTCTCAAGATGTTGCCAATTGTTGAGTGCCCAGTTCTGTAAGTCAGGTTCAGATTAAGCTGATCGCAGCCACTACCTAA
Organism: Timema bartmani; assembly: GCA_902151455.1. Classification (NCBI taxonomy): domain Eukaryota; kingdom Metazoa; phylum Arthropoda; class Insecta; order Phasmatodea; family Timematidae; genus Timema; species Timema bartmani. Next base: position 687,429 of record CABFWB010000021.1, on the reverse strand, counting down.
GTATCTGTAATAAAAGGAGAAAACATGACATGTTCATGTATAAAATTGAAAGGCATTTTATCTGTTTGTTTTTATTTTTCAGGCAACAAACTAATCAATAAGTGGCAAAATATAAAGTACAATATAATCAAAAGTTTAAGGAAAAAAACAAAATGTGGACAGGCTACTGACTCAGGAAGACGGTACATTTATGCTTGACAGTTATCGTTCTTACAAGAAGCTGGTGCCACAACAGACACCCTGTCCTGCTTAGGTGTTGGTGACGAGCAAGAGGATCTAGAGCAACCGGAGGAAAATATTCCAACATCAGAAGGAGGATCAGAGTACGTTCAGCCTCCTCGCTATGACCACAAGTCAAGGAAACGCAAACGTGATGTAGAGTCTTCTCTGATAGAGTTTATGAAGGCTCCACTTCCTTCTTCAACTATAACTGAAGTGCCAATATCAAATGCAGACAGATCGTTTTATAAATGTATCCTTCCATCTGCGAGAGGTTTCACGGAAGATAATAAGCTGGAATTTCGTTGTGAAGTATTCAATATCATCAAGCGGATGAGAATGTCTCAGCAAAGCACTTCACAAATTAATTTTCCTCCACAGAAAGGCTACACTGGATATTAATAAAACATAAATGCGTATGAGACACCTCCAAATGTACTCTATTTTTCAACTCCTCACTACACTATTTGCCTCAAGCTCTATCTCACCTATCTTCTAAAAGAATAACAGAACCCCAAACACGTCCTTATTCTGCTCCATTGCCCCAAGCACCCAGCCCTGGTCTGAATTTACAACCCGTATCTCCATCTACCAAGATCCATCCATACCATGATTAGGACTGCCTCGACATATTCAAGAATGGATCGTAAATTAAATAGTGTTTTCGTAATTCATATTCTCTTTATAACTAGTTTACATTTTAATAAATACTTTGTGCCAAGCGTAAAGATTTAATAATCTAATCATTTTAATTTGCCTATTGAATCATACTTGTATAGTAAACAATTACAAATTAGAAGTAGTTTGGAAAATATAGAATAAAAATGTTATAAAATTAAATTGCTTTAGAGTTGCAGCTAACATTTCCACTGGAGGTATGGCGATTCTCATCTATGTATCTTGGGACTTAATCTTGTCAACAATTCTTCCAGCAAGCTCATCAAATGATTGAACGCTCATTCGGAAATAGTTAAAAAAACTTATCTGTATTTTCTCTTAAATCGGCAAAAGATATAACAAATCTGCCACCAATGAGTCTTGAGTCAGTAAACGGATGAATCCAATATTGCCTTTTTTTCTTTAAAACATACATTTTATACACCAGATAAGCAAAAATTACACGTTTTCTCCGATATACATCCATTTCTGAAGGTGGAAAAAGATGTACTGTGCGTCATTTCACCGTATTGTGTGTATTGACTTCTGGTGCCTCTACGGCGCCGCAGCGGCACCGCACTTTTAAAAAAACGGATGTGTGCACCGGGCCTTAAACTGAGGCTGTGATACCTATATTAGGCATAAAACCACGTATGAGGGTCACAGAATTTGACTACTGCCAACGTTTAAAATAACTTTAATTTTTCCGTAGCTCAAATCATGTTATCTACAGCTGTCCCTTTTGATTTATAAATAAATTAATTAACTATATAAATAAATGGTTTCAATCCCGATAAATTAATACATTTTTTAGCAATAGACTTTTTTAATTTTTAATCTAAAAATAAAATACACCATGAACTACCTTATTTCCAATATTTTATTGTTTATTTCTGTTCAAGTTTTTGTGCCAGGCTTGGTTATTGGCATAATTTAGAGTAAATGTTTAAAATTCTTGATTTGAACAAAGACGTTATTCGCCTGTAGATTTGAAGGAAAATATAAATTGTGTTTGGTGGGTGGTTTGGATGGAAGGGGATGGAAAAATATTCTTAGGCAAGGAATACCAATCTGTAATCCGACACTGTCACCCTAAAACATCTGTAGAAACTAATTTGTTCTTAGCGAGTGAGCTTGTAATAGAGTTTAAACTCTTTCCTTTAAACTATACAATTTTTAAACCCTTTAAAACTAAAAGTAAAAATACTGTGCTAAGAAAAGAAAATGAAAACGTTCTCATAAGGTCTACAATGATTATGCGGTTCTTCTGTAATCAGTCAATTTTTCCAGACCTTTTAACGAGGATGAAGTGGAACGCGGAGGCCAAAGTGAACATTAATTAATTTGCATAAAAAGGAAAAGTGGAACTTCAGAAGAATGGAGGAGAAAATTCTGATAATTTATCATAAGTTTTTCCATACCCTCCGTTAAAAAGAAATATTTTTTCTTATAATGGTGAGTTCTTCAAACGAGCATCCTTTTACCATCTTTTTTTCATTACTTTATAGTAATCTATTAAAATGTGGTTATGTCTTTGTGTGTGTTTTTTCTTATAGCCCCTAGCCTTTTGATGGGCGCCAAGTGAACGTGAGTGCAATTTGTAAACTATACCTTATATTTGTGAACCGGAATCTAAAGAATAATATATTTCTCAGTAATTAATAGAAAATTTCTTAATTTTTCTACTTAAAATACATAAAGGAGTACGCAGAATTGCTCACTCAGTAAAAGATGTAAGACTCGTATGGCATTTTATAGCCGTTGACAGATAAATCTGGGTTTAAATATATAATTAGGGCTTTTTTAAATATGTGATTCATAATCATGTTGCTATCATCCTCTATCAACGCTAATGCGGGTGCACTTAATATAAAATACCTTCATGATCACAACTTCTTAGATTAAACAACTTATAGCTTTAGTCTTAAATGCACCAATTTTATTAAAACTAATAGTAATAAAAGTGGAACGAAATAACTAACACAAAAAATATTTCTGACAAACTTTGCACAACCATGAACATGTTATGTTCTGGAAATCACCTAATTAAAATATTTTTCATCAGAGAACAAGCGTTATCAAAGTTTTGGTGTTTATATTTAGACGGTGATGATAATCTCTTTGGAACTAGTTAGCTATAAACCAGTACTTTTATTATTCCCACATTGACAGATCATGTGAGATAACGTTTGTTTGTAATAAACTATAAACATAATTCAAGATGCTAGAAACATATTGGGGCTAACATGCTTCGGAATAAATCATATTTTATAACTGTGACCATTCAGCCAATTACTGTGGCATTCAAAGTTATCCAAATCCTTATTTATTTTTGAAAATTTGACTGCTCTTAGAGTGCTTAAAATATGTTTTTGAAACTTTTTCATACTCATAACTTCCTTTCTAAAATAATAATAAAAGTATCAAAAACTATACTAAACAAAATTTGTAGAAAAAATTGAAATCCTGGCTATATAATAACAAATAAATGACAACATTTATTGGAAATTATACATTTTTATTTTACTTTATTTTTTTGGTGTGATCATCAGTTAATAGTACAAAAAACACTTTATATTTTATTTAATTAGCAAAGAAAACTAAATTTTTCTGATTTGTTTATATTTCGTTTGATTGTGTTTCAAGAGTACTAAAATTTAAAGTCCTAATAAATGTGTATATGTTATACCTAATAGTTTATATACGTCATCAGGTTTCCTTTTAAACCATGTCTTACTACCCACTTGAGCTAACCTATTTGAAGTAACACTAATATATTAGTGGGCAGAGTTTCTTGCTACATATAGAGAGGTCCTGGGTTCAATCCCCAGTGCTTCCAAAATTTATCAATGAAGCAGTGGTCCTCGAAAGGAGTCAAACTCAGCTTCGTGAGAACAAAAAAGATACCACTTGAATAAAGAAGTAGCAGCGACGGTTTAGAAAATTGAGATAAACGGCCGGAGGGCTCGTGCTGATCCCATGACATTCTCTATACGCAAATTTTGGTGCTATCATCGCTAACGGTGGCGGCCGCTTGGTCAGTATAGCTCATAGTGGGCTCACACTATGGAGGTTTTTGACTAATCGATTATAGGTGAGGTAAATAGAATTAAGATGAAATGTAGATGTGTTTAAGTGGAGAAAGGATGGTACACCATTTGGTAAAAAAAAAATCCTCAGTTCTACCGGATGGAACTTGAGCATTGACCTTGTCGCTGGTAAAACAGACTAGACAAGCTAGTCAGTCAGCTTTCCCCCTAACGCAAGTTACGTCTTTAAGTTATTGAGAGGGAATAAGTAAGTTAATACGTTAGTGACGTTCGTAATAAATTTAAAATAAAATGTTTTGCCAATAAAATAATAATATATTGTCAACTATTTATAATTATATTATAACTATGATCTGAAACTATATTTAAACACGGCTAATATTTCAAACGCCACGTCACTGCCCAAATGTCTCATTGTTACAGATAAATGACGCTTGAACTTGATCTAGGGATCATACCCTAAATTATCCCCCCTGTCAGGCCCCCTTCCCACCCATTCTTACAAAATGATGACGAGCTCAAAATGTTACATACAGATAGGGTCACCATTTGGTAGGAGACCCTTTTCTTTCTCTCACGCTTCGGTGAACCTGAATTCAAAAGACACTTTTCATATATTGAAAAGGAAGAAATGTCATAGCTTTTAGTATTTTCTACATCCATCGTACGGGGGTGTAATTGCCTTTTCAATGCAGTGACATCTTGTTTAATGCCTGTCCGTGAGTCAGCAGTGACAATCATAATAAGCGAGTATATTTTCTCCTGGACAATTTCGTGGGAGTGTCTCGTTTTAGACTAATTTAGAAGAATGTGGAGCTCTTTACTTTAGCATTTTTTTTCCTCGTGCATTTTTTTCGTCACCATGTTTTAATATCCGTTTGGGTTGTACGCATACGCACTCATTACGTTATTGTGTTAAGGCTGATAAGTCCGTTTAAGGGTAGCTTACTGATGACGCTATTTTTTTTAAAATTGGGTATTTTAAGAAGTGGCTATAGTTATTTGATTCGAAATAGATATCTGTTAAAGTTTTTTTCACATTACATATAATATACTTGTTTTTCTTCAAAACATTAGATTAATACTAATTCACTGACAACTGAAAATATTAAAATATTTTCAAAATACCTTTAATGAGTTTGTTTAAAATTGTTATTTCGAAACTATTTTAAATGATGATAAATAATGTTTGTTGGGTTTATTCTAAAATTCACTAATTAAATTATAATTTACCTGTGGTTAATTTTAGAAAATTTCAAATATTTTGAAAATAGACTATAATACTCATCTCTAAATGGGTATTTAAGATTAGCTCTTTATACATTTTTTTTACAAATATAAATTATTTTAGGATAGTCTACAAATAAATTAGATTTGAATTTTATTCCCGATCTTTACACTTCTGTAAATTAGAAAGTTTGTACGAATACTATATATTAACTTATAGCAGTGCAATTCTCGAGAATTGTACTTTCCCAGATCAGTAGTAATAATAATAATAATATTAATAATGAAGTAAATCTACCGTGAGTTCACCATATTGGAATAGATGGTGTGAAGATGTTTGACTTGCTGTCACAGAAACCTCCTCAAGGCACCGCGCGGATGTAATAGTCTGGCTGCAAACAGAGCCAGTTAGTCACGATCCATTACACCTGTGTTTACCGCGCCCAGCCACACCACAAGATGTTGATTGGTAAACTAAAGGGAGGCGCGCGTGTTTACTGAGCGTAGCGGTATTAGCTCATTACTGATACAGGGCTATTATCGGTCTAATTGGTTCTTAGTCTGGTCCTCGAAACTCTAGGGAATGTAATGTACAATCCAAGTTTCATAGCAAAGTCCTTCAAAAATACACATTTTATCTTACGGTCAACATTGACAACATTTTTCTATTTATTTATTTAAGGTATATAAAGTGCACTTTATTAACCAACTGATCATATCAGCACACGAGAATTTTTATGAGCGAGAGCGAAAGGGTCTACCAATCTCATTCGAATATGTATCTTCACACAACATCCAGGGTTATGTTACATGCCACAATAAACATAGAACCAACGTCTTTACTTCCCCTTCGAAGGATGTTGTTCTACGAATTTTTATCGCACAAGAAAATATCCATCGATCCAGGCTGGGTTTGAACCAACGAACATCTAGTCCTGAAAAAAGTACTTTGCTCCAATACCACTGAGATCAACATTTTTTTTATATATTATTAATATAATTTTATAGGCAGTGATAATAGCTATCATAATGACAGCTGCAGATACGATGACTTTACAATACGTGAAAGTAGATTTTTAATCTTGTCAAATAACTCCTTTTCAACTCACAGCGACAGACCTTTCATCGTAACTTATGAAAGAATCTCAGCCCTGTCACTTTGTTTATGCGACTAAGTTTATATCTGAATAAACACGATTGTTTACTGTCATGTCGCCTCGTAGTTTACTTTGAGAAAGTGAACTAGTTTTAACAGTGGAATTGGAATTACCACTAAATTCAAACTGTTCGTTTGTGAACTATGCATATATAGTTCAAACACATTTCCCCAGTAGCAACACGTCCCTACAGACACTGTAACTGAAACTGGAATGCAGGACGTGCATGCAGAGTCATACAGCTCCACCTTATTTAAAGAGATATAATTATAGTCAACACAAATTTAATGGTCAATCCAATCAAGCTCATTATAATATTTGAAAAATTTTGATATTTTAACGCCCCAATCAAATGTTTAACTAGTAAGTATATATTGGTTGGCATTTCAAAAACAAAAATAAAGTCACAGATATAAGTGAATTACCACTTTCCCTCCAAGTAAATACGTGTACATCTGTTCTAAATGCCACCTTCATAATCCCTAATATCTTAGAGTATTTTTATGGATAGCATGGACAGGTAGTAAGACCTGGAACACGAGGAAAATTATCCAAATACTTTGGTAACTTGCAGTTTTGAGGTTGTATACAAAACTAGTTAAAAGAGAAATGTTTACCGCATCCAGTATGGAAGCAATGAATTGGCATGAGAAGTCTACGATTATTAAACATAATAGGCATGTGATACAAATAGTATTAGTATAAGTAATTTCGATTTGGTTCGGGAGAGGGTAGGCCATGCCATCAAAAAATTACCTTCTCTTCAACAAGATAATATAACGAACCAAAAGGAATTGAAGGATATGAAGGGAGCAAATACTTCATCAGATAAAAAACATCATCCAGGATATAACAAATAGGGCAAACGAAGGGAGGGTAGGGGATGGAGGGAAAATGATATTAGTAAACATACCTATTGGGAACTACTGGCTGAAAGTTAAGGATTAATAGCCGGAGCTATTATTTATGCTTGTTTAGTAGGGAATTACTCCACTAGATATCATATTCTGAAAATTAAAAAATGACACCTGGACACGGGAATCGAACCCGGGACTTCTGATTTAGTACGCCAATGCTCTAACCACAGAGCTATCCAGGATTCGTCCCGTGCCACGGGTCATTCTTCACTAATATTTTAAGGTAGAGTCTATAATGGACTAGCGGAAATCGTCGGCTACAAGTATTGTGATTATATTAATATCACGAGCCATCGGATAACGCAGCCATCTGCAACTCGGTAGTTGGCTTTTTGCTGCCATTTGCACGATTATTAAATTGTACGGGATCGCACATATATTAAGAATTAATAGCCGGAGCTATTATGTATGCTTGTTAGTAGGGAATTACTCCACTAGATATCATATTCTGAAAATTGAAACCTGGACACAGGAATCGAACCCGGGACCTCTGGCTTAGTACGCCAATGCTCTAACCACTGAGCTATCCAGGATTTGTTAAGGTTAAGGAAAGTTAAGGTATTTTCAGTAACGGTTGCTCTTTAAGTAGTTAGGACTTAAGCTCTTTATAGTGTAGTAGTAGGAATTTCTAACTACTATAGCTCATAACTCATATAAAAATAAATTATTTTATTCGTGAACATTTCCGAATATAAGATTTATGATAAATGATTACCTTTTATGTGTCCTACACCAAAAATGTTAATTTTACAGTTCTGTCTGTTTTCATTTATGTCTGTCTGTCCCTGAGATTAGATCTGAAATGGATTTTGTTCAATATTGAGTAATTTACTGCTGAGAGATTTTTTTTAGATTCGAAATTTTTTTTAAATCTCTAAAGATTTGCTGAAAACTAGTATCTCGGGACTAGTTTGCATGATAAACAATAAATAATACACGTTTATTGTTCCAAAATAAATTAATTTGAGTGTAGTTTACTTGAGATAAAATTTAAAATTTTGAATTTTTTCGAAAATGGCTTTCAAGGCTAGTGCTCAAAATGAATATCTGGAAACGTTTATTAATGATAGATAATAGTATTTTTTTTACAAATATAAATAGTTTAAGCATAGTCTAGAATAACTTTTTTTTTTAATTTAAAATTTCTTAAAAATGAAACTCTGTTTAAAATGAAGAGTGATTATCATGATTAATTAGATTTTATGTTTGTTTTTCTGATGAAACATTACTAAAGGGTGGTTTACTGAAAACTCATTTTTGAAAATTTTGCCCTACATTGCATGAGAAATGTATTATTTGTTTTGTGCATTTATATTACTTATTTCCCAAAGTTTTATTTAAAAAAATATGTCTATAGTTCATAAATTATTGATTTAATAAAATGTTCTTTCAATAAAAAGTTCATTTTTATTTTAGAGTCATTCAACTTTGCAATGATAAGTTAATTCATCTCTCAAAGATCTACGGAGATATTATCAAAATTGTAAATTTCCCCATAGCTAAAGTTCGATTAAATTCATTTTAATGAGAAAATGAGATATTCCATTTTGTTTGTAATGTTAAACGTTGTATGGGTACGAATTTTAATAAGCATCGTTAGGACATATTATTTTGAGATAACAGCTTTTTTTTTATGTTTTTGCCCTTAAGTAAACTTGCCTACCCTTAATTTTAGGGTTAGCTAGATAATTCTAAAAGGTTCTCTGAGTAACCTTTATGAACCCCCGTTTGGTAAGACGGTTTTGGTTCTAGTCGCGGTAACAGAAAGAACCCGTTTCGGTGGCCGCATGGTCTAACGCACTATTCTCATATTAGACTAGACTGCCGATGACGGGGAGATCAGCGGTTAAATCCTTGTCAGGTGCACGGAGAGTGTTTTTAATAAATGGTTTTCCACTCCCTCCACGCAAATATGGGTGCACTCTAAATTAAACCCTCCTAATCCCTAACACACTAATGTAATTAGTAAGCCTATATAGGCGTATAACCCAAATGAGTAGTAAGACGCGGTCCAAACAAAAAGTAGCAGACAATGGCATTGCAAAAAACATTGTTTAGGGTTAAGGGGATCATGAAACGTTGACGTCCCCAAAATTTCGAATTCTATTTTATTGACGATCCCAACACTTTCTCTTTCTGAGGGGTCACAAGAAATCACAACATTATAAATGCGACAGTTATTAAAATTATTAGTACCACACATTAGTAAGAATCTCTCATATAGTGTATTAGGCCTAAGCCTTGGGTAAAAAATATTTAAAAATAGGTTTTTGGTAAACTATCTTTAAATTTTTTTTTCATAAAAACAAACAAATAACTTTGTCAATCACAATAAATAAACTTCATACATAAATTTCAAACAATTTATGTTCAAACATTCTAAAAATAAAAGTCTGATATTAACGGCTTAGTGATGGAAAAACCACAGCCAGTATACCAGGCAGTGATTTGAACCATGGCCTTCTCGTTACTAATACTCCAGTTTTTAATGAGTAGACCCTGGGAGATCTTGTATTATGTCATTATCAGGGCTGGTTTTATTTAAAAACAGGCGTAGCTGTAATTTTAAAACAGAGTTCTTGCCTATTTATACCAAGGTTGATCTATAGTCAGATAATATAATCTTAAATGTTTTATATTTCGTATCCTACTACCCCTCTAGGCTATCTGAATTTAACTAACCTAATCAGTTATGGATAAGTTGGATGGAGGGATGTTGGGAAATCATTTAGGAAAGAACACCTTTCATACACCCCAACCGTGATTAAAACCTTGTCCTCCCGTCATTGACCAACTAGATCAGATGAGTTTAACGTTAAGTCCGCATGCCCACGAATGTGAGTAGCATTATAAATCAAATTTGTGGCATACGATTGCCTGGGTTTGACCTATATTCTGTATAAACTAGAATTGTGGAAGATCGTGTGAGTTTAGAAACAGGTTTCCCATGCATGGCTTTAGAAAGTACCCGAGATTGTAATATCCAGCGTGACCCGACCTAGCGAGACGGACCTTGCTAAATACAGTAGCACCAACCCTAAAGGCAGGAAATGGCAGCACTTTGTGCCAGAAACGGTATAATTGTCGCTCCGTACCGGCGCTGGGAACCGGATGTTACCACAAGCGCGACCTGTGTTAATTGCTCTTCGATGTACGGAGAGACAGTTGAATTATGGATCTTGCTTCTGTTTCTGGGGGAGTTTCCGCGCGCGCAGGAACAATGTGAACGAAACAATGAGTCCGTTGGAGTTAGCGATGTCTGAGGGGGAGGAGTGACTGGTTGGAGGTGGTGGAGGGGGAGGTTCTAGACGGAGATGGAGGACAACGATGTATGGGACAAAGCTCTTGTGCTGGTGGAAAGGAATTATTTGTTATACATCAAAACTTGAGACGCACAGAAACTTTGTTGGAAATGAAAACGGGAGAGAGAGGGTAAGTATAAGGAAAGGGTGGGGGGGGGGGGGGAGGGAAGGCTCATTTTGAATGGTAGAATTGTTTTAGAATGTGATTGTGAGGCTGACAATGTAAGGGTTTTGTTTATGTTTCAAAAACTTTAAGTTGGTGGGCCTGTATTTACATTTGAATCACGACCTTTCTTATAAGTTGATTCGGATAAAATAACGTAGCGCAAATTCGTTACTTAAAAAAAATAATTTTATCTCTAATTTTAATTAAAATCAAATATAATAAATAATAAAGTAACACACATAGGTGTTTACACGGACTTTTCGTCAAGCTTGTATAGTCAGATTTGCAGGTGATGGAGGGGTTGGAGTTCGAATCCCGGCCGGATGTACTGAGGTTGAGAATATCGAAACGAGGTTCCACTCAAATGCAGGTTCAATTTTATCTAGATTCTCAAACAATTTTCAAATCCCAGTTTCATTATTGTAATATAATTCCTGGATGATTAATATAATATTATGACAGGGTTTCCGATGTCATCAAAAGTGGTTGAGATATTTAATAAAAAGCTCCTGGGCTGTAGATTTGCACAAAAATCACAAAATAACTGCTTAATGGCTGATTTTACTATAGACTTTCTGAGATGGACGAGCAAGAAAGCTGGAGCAATAAAACTGATTTAGGCGATTTTTCGCCTAGATCTGGCTACTAATTTTTTGTTTTACCTATGCCACTTTCCTTCGAATTAGCTCGAAAGTTACAGAGAACATGCGCATCCAACTTATCTGTTTTAGTGGATGGCTATTTATTTTTGAAATACGCGTTTGGTCAGCCTCTTAGGTTATCGGACGTAGCATTCAAAAGGGGGTTGCCTAGCAGCATAAGATAACACAGTTTCACATCAAATGAATTATTTTAGGTACCGTAAGGGTGAAATTATTAAATCAATAGGGAATGTAGGGGGGTGTAATCAAAGTCCCTTCATCAAATAGGGGTGTCCTAACACCCTTTACTTACCACCCTACATGTAACTGATAACGATAGTGTTGCGTGTCCTTCATAAAATATGTCAATTAAATACGGTTATTTCAGAAGACCCATACATGAGCTAGATAATGAAAATGGCCACTTTATGTTATGGAAAGAGGGTATTTAAAGAGGGGTTTTTAATGAGCACAAGTTGAGGACATGTTTTTATCTCCACCTTA
>CABFWB010000021.1:661833-672694 GCA_902151455.1 Timema bartmani | reverse complement strand
CTGCAACACCTTATAAAATGTTAAAACTTTAACCAGAAATCGAAATTTTAATACGAAGTGTTGACCCTTGTGGAAGACATTAAACTGTTTGAAATGTTCTTAGGTGGACAAAGATGCGCCTCTTTTCTCATTGATTCTATATCATTGTATATTATTTTATGCGTGTTCTTATGTGGAGTGGTGATGATACAATGTACATTATTCCGTTCAGAAATCTTACGAGTTTATAGAAAGAGAGAGAAAGTCTGTGCGGTGCGCCGTACCATTTATTTTGTAAATACATACTCACATAAGCAAAATAATTAAAAATTAGCTTAAGCAACACACCTAATATTTAACATTCAACATTTTAGAGTAATAATTTAAACATTAGAGATGTTAAATACTTGTCTTTATTTACTTTACCTTGGCAAAAACACATATCTAAAAATAGTTAGTCTCAAGGACATAAAGGCAAACTCAAAATATCCTCTGATTTTAAGTAAATGAAGTCTGCTCCACGTTAGTGTAAAGAAAATCTTTTCAACTGAGTGCTGAAACCTCTCTCGGTAACACCAAAATATAATCACGTTACTATGTATGTTAAGAACTTCTAATTTTCAGTTTTCATTTAGAGACGCAACATTTATTTTCAAGATGGCAAGAGTTACACTAAACGGGGAAGGGTGGTCCTTTGTTTTTGAGCATCATAGAATACTTCAAGAGGAACAGTAATTATTTTGACTAGCAACAACAACAAAAGGGCTTGAAACTCAACAAAACTTGTTCTTTTGAGTTTTGGATGTGTGGGTGTGAACTTTTTTTTTGGATCTCTCAGGATGTTCATTAATTTTATTGGAGTGACGGGACGTAATGGGGCTTTGTCGTGTTTTGGGGGATTTTTTCCTGGGGGTTCATTTTTTTGTTGTTGTATGTATTACTTAATTTTTCTTCCTTTAATTATTTTCTTTTTTTTTTGTGGGGGACACTCATTCACTGTACTCTGACATGCCCACCTTCAAATATTTTGGTTTTCCTGTTTCAAAGGATGTGGTTAATGTATTAAAATCACAGTGGCTACAGAACCTGACAGAAATGTGAGAAGTGTGTCTTGAATATGAATAATAACTTTACTTACTCGGTTGGTAGAATATATGAATTAAAATATACTTTAGGTAATAATAACTTAATATTTTTTTAATAAATATAATATTGCTAAATCAATAGTCTACAAATGTTTTCTAATACCAAGATTGAACGTGGATAAATTACCTTGTCTCTTGACATCATTAAATTGGTTGCCTTTAAATTATTATTTATTTCTTGTTTTGTGTCGTCTCCGATATAAAAAAAGCATAGATCTCATTAAAAAAAATATATCGATCCTCGTTAGTCACATTTTTATATTTTACTTTAGACCATTTTGAAAAGATCGGTTGTTAACCGGTAACACCTTATACCGACAGCTGTTTCCGATGTTTCCCTCCGAGTCCTCAACACTTGTAGACAACATTGCAGCGGCGGCGTCTCCTTGTTAATGATAATGGGCGCCTCAAGACTCATTATGAACGGCACCCGGCACTTGACCTCACACCTTGCGTCTTGCTCTCTTGCAGGAGAATTGTTCTCTTCATCAGGTGCCGGAGCCGACGGAAGGAAGGTTAGCGCTTTAGCATTCAGAATATCACGTCTTTCATCCCTTTTATTTGTGTTTTAATCTCTCATTATGAAATTATGCTTTAAATACTAGCGTTTGGCCGTAGCTTTACTCTCATTAAATAATACATCAACACATTCGACAACTTAAAATGCCGGAAAAGAATGAAAATTGAGTAGTGTCTTATGACAAGCTGTAAAGAATGCCCACTGCTTACACTCGGTTGTTTGAGACTATTTTGCTTACTGATGAGCAGGCATGAAGGCATATAGCTTACCGTGGATGTCTGAAAAATAGGGAGTACAACATAACTCCCGTCTCGATCCGATTAACACTTTTTGAGTGTACTCGAAATAAAAAATGACTAACACACAAACCTTATAAAAATTAATTAATTAGTTGGTGTTATTATCGCTTATGCTATCCAAAAAGAGGGGATAGCACCACGAAAATTGGAATATGTGGAAAAACTTAGCTCGTTATCCCGTTATTCACATGGGGAATTTATGAAGTAACTTTGAAATTTTATATTATATAAAATTAATCACATGTAGAGGTAACCTTAATCTTAAATAAGGTATAAGTACTAACCCTTTATGGTTTTAAATTTTGTTACAAAACGTGAAAAGTAGGCTGACTAAAACAAATTATTAAAATTCAGATCATAATATAAATACGTGCTAAAAGCTGAAATTTATTTTGAAGATAAAATTATAACTTCTCGATACACCATATTTGTAGGTACTCTAGATTATTGGTGCTATTTAAAATTAATGGTACGGAACTCCATACGGACTTTCTCAGACGATTGTCTAAAAATGGAGATATTTACTCAAAACTCAAAGTATATGTGAAACGAAATAATATACACTAACAAACTCGAGCAAAAATTGCGCTATACTTACATAAAATATGTCTTGACTCCCGGTTTTAAATTCTATAAATTTATTTTTAAATAATTAAAGTCCTCATTTGTATATTTGGACCCAAAATAATCGATATTGGGTCCACAAGGGTCAACACTTCGTATTTCTAAAATTTAGAATTCCGATTAAAATTTTCGACATTTTATTATTGTTATCGCACTGCTATTAAATTCCTCATTTATAAATATAGACCAATATAAAAGGTAAATCTTGAATATTGAGTCTAAAATAATAGAGATAAATCATTGGTGTACAAACATTTCTCCTAAGAGGTTAAAAGAAAAAGAACATCAACTTTTTGAGAAACTTACTTATTTAATTACTCTATGGAATTAGAGAATTATTTCGTTAAGAATTAAGTAGTATTTCTGTACAGCTAATACTCACAAAATGGTATTAATATATTTGCCAATAGCTCCGAAACTATTGGTTTTATAAAGATATATTTCAAATAAAAGTTTTAATTTTAAAAGTAATACAGTTTTGTAATGATAAGTTGTTTAATATCTCAAATAGTTGTGGAGATACGAAAATTTCCGCTTCCATAAAGTAGCTTTAAATTCATTTTCATGGTCAAATGAAAGAAAGTATCCACTTTGATTATAATCTTAATCCACGCCTGGATACGAATTTTAATCAAAATCGTTAGAGCTGATTTTGAGAAAATTGAGTTTTTCTCTTTTCAACCTTTAGTAAACTAATCTTAATTTTAGGATTAAGCAGGCACACAGACAGATGGCATTGTAAAATCCATTTTTAGGGTTCAGGGAGTTATCAAACGTCGACATCCATCAACATATCTGGCTAGATATTTTTTATTACGCTCGCAATACTTTAACTTTAGTTTTCGAAAAGTTAATTTATATATATATTTTTTTTTTGCATATAGCTTGAGAATTATTGATTTTATAAAAATATTTTTTAACTAAAAGATTTTCATTATAAATATACCCACATATTTTCAATTATAAATAATTTTATATTTCAAAGAGTTACAGAGATACGCAAATAACCGGGATCCTTAAATTAATTTTGACGAAAAATTTAAAGTAGCCATTTTGTTTGTAATATTAATCTTTGCTTAGAAATGAAATTTAATCAAACTCGTTAGATCCAATTCTGATCAAATCGATTTTTCCTCTTTTCGCCTTTAAAGAAATTACCCTTAATTTTAGAGCTAGATATACAATTCCAAAAACCTCTCAGGATAACCCTATGAAAACCGTAGGTACAAAATTTGAGCCTTATCGGTAATATAGTTTAGACTCTACTCCGAGTTAGAGACAGACGGCAAACCAAACACCACTATTTCGGATTCGGGGGGGTCACGAAACGTCGTCATTCATCAAAATCTCAAGTTCTATTTTTTTTTAACTTTTTAAGTATCACAATAGGCACGTTCTCTACCTGTAATGTAGCGAGAAAGTAAAAAGAAAGAAGATTAATGCAGCATAAATTATTGATTGTTAAACAGTAACAAATGAAAGTTTAATATAACTCTAACAGTTTAAAGTATAGAAAAAGAATGATTCATTTTCAATATTTTTGGCCTAATTTTATCCAATAATTTAAATTCACCATATTAAATATTAGATGCTCAGAATTTTCAAGAGAACATTATTATTAAGCCCTATTGTTATTCCAAATTTTATATTTTTATGATATTTTGAAGTTTTCTAATAACTCATGGGTGAAGACAAATATCAAAACTATATTGAAATACGATTTTCAACGTATGGCTGCACTTTGAACATAAATTTCAATCCAAAACCAAATATGTCAACCAATAAATTTATAAACCATCTTTGAAACAAAGCATTAATAGCCCATAAGATGAGTTCACAAACGAACGCAATCCATAGAACGAAATACTTGCCTTAAGAGCAATCATGAGATATGCACAAATAAATTGTATACATTGTTATAAAAACATAATAGATAATCACAGTTTAACAGGGAGTATACATGTTCAGACCCTTATGGATGTTTAAGTCTAACCATATGTGTTTAAACATTTAAAATACCTAACACACGGGAAAGCTTTTATTTTATTATTTTAGGAAATTTTGGGGGATGCCCGCTTTTCCTCTTTTACGGTAATTCATTTTAATTTTTTTTCAGAGTGTTTGGGTTGTTCTTATACCTGCTTGACAAATTTCAATCTTCTACCACAGTCAGAAGTATTTTTCTTAGCACAGCGTCTTAATACCTGTTCCGGTTACACGAATATTATGTACTGATTAAGCTAATGAGCAAGGGATAAGGAGGGTTGAATTTAGAGAAAGTTTATCCACATTTTAGTAATGGTAGAGTTAAAAAAAATTAAGGAAAAACCATCCTCAGTACATACGACCGGGATTCAAACCCCAATATCCCTGTCATCAACAGTTTATTCTATTGCGAGAGGGAAGCCTTAGATCATGCAGCCACATAAGCAGGTTCAATGAGAAGTAGCTTTTTATATAAGTCTTGAAAATTTCTAAATCCCCATTTCAGCAAACACCAATTAGAAATTTCATATATCTATAAACCATAAGGGGATTTTGAGTAATACCACTAAATTCCTGGCATTTTTTCATGTTCTATGTCTCCTAAAATTATACAGTAGTTTGGTCGTGTTTGAGCAACAAACAGAGATACAGCCTTTCATTTTGTATAAATGTGTGATTTAAACTTTCTAGTTCTCTTGGTTTTGGAGTTATGGCACCTAAGCACATATCCACAAACACACAAATACATATCCTATATTATTTATGAAATGATTTTTTTTATCCCCATTGGCAGGTATGTACTCTAGTTGAAACCTCCTTAACCATCCAATTAAATAGAAAGCTCAAATAGAAGCAACAATATTAACACAATCAGAGTGAGTCGTTTGAGTGAAACTTGTCCCAATCGTCTGAGAACATACAACTGTTACTCATCGCACGCAACTCACCTAGTTGCGGAAATAATTATCAAATGGTCGTCTTCATGCCCTCATTTCATTAATATAATAGTATCTCAGAAATAAATAAATAAACAAATAAGTAAATAAAAATCCTAAGGGTACTCTTTAAACGTGAACTCAAATTATTAAAACATCAAGAAAAAACCAAGAAATAAATTTTGGATGTTTATTCATAACATATATATCAAAAGATAAAACGATATATGATGGTATAGAGAAAACAATTACGATAGGCGTACTGTGAGAAATATTAAAGATTAAATATATGTATAAAGGTAAATGTAAACTGTCATATCAAAGTTAATATATTCCTTAACATTAGTAAATTTACTTGAGAAATTAAATTAAATCTAATAAATCTATTAGTTCTTATGAAACCTACTCACCAAATAACCTTATATAGCTCATATTAATAACAACTCTATTTACAAATTTATGAGAGTATTTCAAACACTCGTAAATATATAAAAATAAAAATTTGAACCTGACATGATTCTAAGTAAGACCAAATGTTATCGAGGCTTTTATCATCAGTCATTTTCAAAAAAATATTCTTAATTCATTTCTCTTTCAAGAAGACAAAATCCTTGAGAATATATATTAAAGAAAGAACTAGCTTACTCACAATTATATTTTAAATATTAAGTTAGTTTTTTCCATAATAGCTAAATATAGGATGAGATTCACAAAAAGTAATATTAATAAACAAATTGAAATATCAGGTCTTATTACAAAATAAATTTTCTATCTATCTTCCAGACCAAATAGCGATATTCAATATTCGTTATTTATCGATCTTAGCTATAGTTTCTAGATTCAATATAATAGTCTTTGAACCACCTCATAACATTAATCATAATCAAATTTAAATCCAAACTCTGATACAAGAGTATATTAATTTTTTAAAAAGAAAAAATAATCGGCTGAAAGATGAATTTTGAAAAAGTTACATTATTTTAAAATAATCTAAGCTGAAACGTTAAATTTTTATTACATTTTAAATATGCGCAGCTGAGGCTACGTACTCCTCTACCCAGAGTCAAGTCCAAGAGTGCCGGTCATGTTGTCATACCGGCGCTATATACCCTTGAACCCAGAAAAAAAGGGAAGGCGAGGAACAAGGTGGGAGGAACATAATTGGGTCATGAAGGAGGAGATACGCATGACAAACATAGCTTTGAGAACGAAATTCATTGTTCGAGATTATTCTCCGATGGACTAAAACTGGCTTTACTTCACTTCTCAAATTCTCTGGAATGTTCCACTATCCACTATCGAACTTGAGTGGCCTCGGTCATTTCATTACGCGCCGCGGTCTTGCTCGGATGTGTGTTTTGTTGTGTTGCTGAATCGTCGTGAGGTGCTGGGATGGTGCAATGGGGTAAATGGTTCATTCCCCTTCGTCTTATTTCTTCTTGTTTAGTAGCAAATGCTACATGGTCAGTCTAAAAATTAATGGTCAAAAGCCACCTTTTTTTTTTCAAGGTGGCTGCAATATCTAATATAATACCATCTAAGAACCTTTAAAAGTAGATACAATGATAAGAAGGCCTACAAATGTGTTTTGTAGCCACAATTTTAAAACAAAATGATGGACCTAATTTGTAGTACGCTTATATTATACTAACCGAAAGTCCAAGCTATATTATTAAATCTATTATGTTATACATGTGAAATTTCAGCAGAACAATTTGTACAGTGGTTTGGACGTGATTGAGCAACCAACAAACAAACAAAAAGCAGACTTTCATTTTGTATAATTAGTAGGTTAAAATATAACCTAAATCAAGATTGATATACACTAGTTTCCCTAAATAATAACCAAACAAATTTTAATATTTTCATCGTCCTTAGTTTGGCCTCCTTCTAAACCTTCAATCACGTGATCTAATACGTCAGGCTCACAATATGTGTAGTACCAAAAACTAAGGTTTCCCAAAGAAAGTGGCTAGTACCAAGATTTTTCTTTCTAGGTTTATTGGTTCTTTAGCTACCTGAGTATAAATTCACAATGTATAATGTGCTAGGTTCATTATGGATGTCAAAACGAGGCTAAGAGTTACCTAACTACTTATTTAAAGTTTAAAACTGCTTGGATAGTTGAGTTTAAATATACCCTTTCCATTTGACACGCGGTTTAAGGCATAAGGCTCAACATGTTTGATTTTGAAAGAGAACACCCTAGGTGCACACCTTGGAGTTTCAATAACTAGACTTGAAAATTGCCACCTCTATATTTTTCTTGGGTTTGGAATTACTCAAATTGGAGGTCACAGAGCCATCAAGCTCTCAACATAGTCAACTCCTCTTACAGTGAACTGCTATGGACCAAGGTATTTGGTTCACAATGTCCAAAGATTACTAAAACCGAAATGTGTTTTCACTTAACCAAATGTGAGATGGGTATGGGCAAACAAAACCAAATATCAAATTTAAAATAAAAAATTTTTAATCTATTTTTTAACATTTTAATAGTCGACTATGTGCTGTTGCTTACTGTATACAATTTTAATTAATATGTTTTGCCTTTTAATTGGATAACTAATCTATTCGTCTGAATATGTACTCATGTAAATGTAAGATCAAATCACATAAAGACGGTGAGCGCTACCTAAGTAAGTTTTATTTGTTAAAGAATCACGATTTGTCTATTAATATGAATTTAAAACAACTAGCACAAAACATAGTTCCTCTTTGGATTTGAAGAGTGGAATGTTTTCAGTTATTACTCTTGGATTTGGAGTTTATTTGCCGATCAGTTAAGACAGAAATAACTGATTCTACATTAATAGTTTGTTGAAATTTACAAACACCTCGTTTCGTAGGTGACTTTCAAAGAATACTTCTATATTAAAAAAGTTAATATGTTTGATTTGTTACAAATTTGAAACAAAAATGTAGCCACACACACAGTCGTTTTTTTCGGCACTGGTTCGCTCACTTATGAGATAGCATGATGGTATATAGCTTATCATTTATTATTAAAGATAAGAAGTACGAAAGAAAAAGTCCCATCTAGATCCGATGAGTTCTTATTGAGTTTACTGGAAACAAACAAATTGATTGTACAGACAAATCTACCATTTTTCATAGGTATATTATATTACCTTACACAGTTAATTTGTTATTAGTACGATTTTATTTAATAGTCATTTTACCATTACTAATTAATACATTTGACACCATAGTTATTAACGGCTTGTCATAAGAGATAAGGATGTGAGTGTATTTAAAAGGAAATATATCCATTTTAAATTGGAGAGAGAATGAGAAAACTACAGTGATATCGAAATGTCTTGATCCAAACATTGAGCCTTCCCTTCAGCAACAACCAATTATAACATTGTTAGCTCTACTCTTTATAACACGTGACCACCGTTTGACGTTCAAGTTGGTAAGATAAACAAAAGCGTTACTAACGACTTAATATAGGAGTACAGAAAAAAATAAAAATAGTCAACTAAACATACACCCGCATTTGTTTCGAGAGAGTACATGAAAATCAATCACATATAAAAAACCGACTTCATTGAATTTACTCAGGAGTTAACTTCACCATCAACAGTGACCAAGTGCAATTAGAATCTACCATCTTAGACTACTTGGCCACCGCCGTGGAATATAAATCACGTAAACTTGAAATTAAAATCAAATCACAATTTTTTCGGACACATCCTTAGAAGGAACTTTCCTCTGCACGACGTCATAGAAGGAAAGGTTGAGGGAAAGAGGAGCTTAAAAAGGAGGAGGATTCAAATATTGAATGACTTAAAAGAAAGAAGAAAATTCTGGGAGCTGAAGGAGGAGGCAGAGGACAGGGTGCATTGGCATTGACCCGTCTTAAAACAGAACAACTGATGATGATTTCAATTTCAATTTTAATTTCCTTTATTATAGTGCTGGCCAACAGTCGTAAGACCTATGACAGGCGAGCACTGAAAAGTAAACAAGTACATTAAAAATACATATATTTACACGAGAAAATAAGATAAACAAGAATGGCTAAATAGTTATATATACTGATGAATAGTTACGAAAAAAATAGTAATTAATAATGATAAGAATAAAAAATAGCATTAATAACAAATAACTAAAGAGTGGATAAAAGCAGTAGCAATATGCAAAAAATAGATCAGAAAATTGTAAATTTAAATATTATAGGTAGAACCTCTACATGATAAATTATTGATATGAGATTTTCTTAAATAACTCTCTGAGTTTAGCTTTCCTTTTATGATAGAAGTCGAATTCGACAAATCTAGAATTGGCGCTATGGATACAATGACCTATAGGGCCTACATTATAAGAGCTATTGATAAAAAATAATTTTGGACTACGAGAAGACCGAGAAGGGATATGAACGCCTACATGATCAAGGGCAAATTTGCGAGAAATTTTGTTATTGAAAATATTATAAACAAAAAGGGCATCACAATAAAGTCAACGCGAGAAGAGAGTTTGGAGCCCTAAGAGATTTCGAATTCTGTCATTATCATAATAAATCCGGTTACTAAAGAATTTATAATAGCACGCAGCGAAACCTAAGAGAGTCAGTTAAGGTAATGGAATTCCAAGCAACAGTAGCATATTCTAACTTAGATCTAACCAGGGCGTAGTACAGACATAAATAACAGTCAACTTTCTTAAATGACGAAGTAATAAATTTAATAAGTCCAAGTAATTTCAATGATTGGGAAATTACATGGTGGACATGATAGTGGAAAAAAAATTGTTATCCAGGAGAACACCAAGATCATTAATATAAAGGGTGCGAATTATGTTATCACTGACCAATTTATAAGTAAACAAGAAAGGATTAGTTTTCCTAGTAAAAAATATAGATTTGGTCTTAGATTTATTAATAGACATTCCATTTTCCAAAGACCATTGTAGAATACCATTTACATCATTTTGTATATCAATACAATCTGTAATTGATTTATAGTTTAAAATAATTTTACATAATCAGCAAAGAGTAAATACCTAGATGAGTTCAAATATTTACCAATGTCATCAATAAACACATTAAAGAGAAGAGGACCTAAGTTAGAGCCCTCTGGTATGCCACAGGGTAACAAAATTATATTTGAGGTGTGTGAATCAATTTTAATAGTGAATGATCTTTCATGCAAATAACTGCTGAACCAATTTACATATGAGTTAGAAAGTCCAAAATTACCAAGTTTAGAGAGAATAATAGTATGCTGACATAAGTGAAATGTCTTACTTTGGTCAAAATAAATAGCATCAACCTGACCTTGGGCAGAGACTTGAGGGGCAACATGCCCAAGAAATTCTACTAAATTAGTGACAGTAGATTTATTTTTTATAAAGCCATGTTGATTATCT
>CABFWB010000021.1:641492-654155 GCA_902151455.1 Timema bartmani | reverse complement strand
AATTAATTTATTTTAGATGATTTGAATACTGTGCGTTTTATAGTTGAGGCCAAACAAATAAAGAAATTTGGGATTCATCAACAAAGGAGTACAAAACCAGAAATATAAATAAAAGAAAATAGATAGAAAAAAGTTTGTGGTGTGTTTTATCATTCAAAAATAGTTTTAAAAAATGTGTCTCTGTCGTCTCTTAATTATTTTTAGGGGTTACGAAATGCCCCATCTTAAAATTTTGCAAAGTTGACGGGATGAGCATCCCATTTTCTTTTCCGTATTTTCAACGTAATGTGACGATACGAGAAACAGATTACGCACGGATCCAGCACAATCAGGGAACAGTGGTTTGGGCGTGATTGAACAACCAACTTGTTGTGCTTCATTGACTCGCAGTATTTTATAATCATCATATTAATATGTGCTGTGTCTTTTACAGATTTGTTCCCGTGTTTCATAACGCCATATGATATTATCTGTCTACCATGTAGCTATATCTTGTTTTATTCTACCTATAAATGTTCTCACGTGTAGTTTAAAATTCTCAAGTTAAACAATAATTTATAGGAAATCGAACGTGACTTCCGTTATTGGCTAGTAGGCCTACAATTATTTGGTGGACAACTTAAAAAATATATTTTGAAAGAAAACATAAGTGACAGAGTAAATTTTGACACACAGCTCGAATATTTGGAAATAGGTTGAGCCCAACTGATATTTCGAATGATTATTCTGTGTATTCTACGTGAATTGACAAGTTTGGTCAAATAAATGAGGAAGTATTGAGTAATTTAGAAGGAGTGGTCCATTGTTATATTGGTGTAAGCTTAGTCGACAATAAGGATGAGTGGTAAAAAGGCAGCTCTCTAGTAGAGTTTTTGAAGAGTTTTACGCCCTCAGGAATTCCACCATACAAGTTAAACTTAAAAATAGGCAGCAATGCTCTTTGGGTGCCCAAATACCAAACAGGGCCTGCGTTATAAAACCTGCCTATTAGTGACAAAATCGGGTAAAAAGCTCAATGCAATAATTTTAAAAGGTTTATTTCAATTTAATGTATGTTTCTTAATGAGAATGGATTTGACACCTGTAAACCCTAAAATCCCCTTTATTTTGGGATGGAAGTAGTTTTTATTTATTTAAATGGTGTTATCTCAATTACTATTGATTAATTGCAAAGTCAAACCCAGGGCATGGTTGATATCTTTCTGGCCAAGACAGTTTTAAGTCATGGCCAATTGTACAGTACGTGGCCTTTTTATATAGGTACAATTTTTATAGTTCATTTAATATTAAATAAAATTAATTTAGTCCACTCTCACTATATCCACTTTTAGGTAATAACTTACAGAAATATACCTTTTTACAAACAAAGTCTAACCTTTTATGTGCTTATCAATTGAAGCTAGGTTTTATTAAGTTGGTCATTTTTATAATCAAATTGTTGTAGACGGGTATAAACAAACTATCTTTTATATAAAAGCCAAATGCTAATGCAGTCATTTTTTTTAAGGAACAAATTGACTGTATAGTTAAATTTTAAATAAATCGGTAGATTTAATCTAAACACGATTTTCATGATCTAATAACTAAAGGAGCCAACATTAAATATCCTGGTTAATAAGACCCGTATATTAAATATATAAAATTGTTATAAAACAGTTCAATGTTTTTAGTTTTCCCATAACTAAAGCATTGAACATGCTTCCTAGCTCCTAGGTATTTTTTTGTTTCTTTAGTATAATAATCTATATTATTCCCCCTTCCATTATTATTATTTTTACTCTAGTAAATAAAATATCAAACTCCAGTCTATTTTTATTTTGTGTCAGTCTCAAAAGTTTTGTTGCTTTTCACCTCCCCCGCTTTGTTGCATGAAACACCAAAGACGCTGGCGGCAAATGTTCAATACGGTAACGTCTGTTATATATTTCCTGTTCCTTTTCTCCCTTCCAGCCCACTCCGTTCCCCCTTACTTCATCTCTTGAACCCTTCATCCTCCCTCACTCCTGGACCTGAGCAATCTGCAGGAGCCTCACTAGCGCGCCCGGCGACTCTGTAATGTACTATAGTGTATTTCATGGCGACAGTCGAATGGCACACTCTCTTCTCTCTTTTCCCCTCAAGTTGCGTCTGACAGCTTGATTTCCCGCCTCACTCGACCATGACACTTTATTTCCCGCCCTTCTCTACCTTCCTTCCCGTCTACCCTCCCCTCTTCCCGTCTACCCTCCCTCCCCCCAACCCCAAACCCATGTGACCCATACCAGGCTTCGCGCCAAAAGTTTCACCTTGGTTGATTCTCCGTTTGTGGGTCTCATCTGTACGTCACGGAAATTCTTAGGTGTCAGTCTCGTGTAGTATAGTTTACCAGTGAATGGAGGGTTTGGGTTCAGACCCCAGATGTGTTTACTGAAGTGGTTTTCTCAAAATATTTTCCCAATCTTTCTCCATGTAAATGCTGGTACGCTTCTTCTAAAATTCTATAGTCCTCCTCCCTGCACCATTAGTGTGATTAAATAAGGACGGATAGTTCAGAAGAGTAATAAGACATGGTGCAAAAAGTCCTAAATCCTTGTGCCACAAATTAATTAATGAATTCTTTAAATCCAAGATTGGAAAAGTTTTACGAACACCTAAAGTTGATCTGACTATATCTCTCTCTCAGTTTATTGTTTTAAGTCTAAGAAATATAGTCAATTAAGGATGGAAATATTTCTAATTAGTGAAGATTTTTTTATGGCAATGCAATTTCCCTAGGGCCGCCTCTAGCTCACCAAGGCTATTTTTATTAATTAGAAAAATAGCAAAGTGTAACTCGATTTTATTCTTCAATTCTGAATAATTTGTTCAATAGAATAATAGTAATATTTTATTTTTAGACTTAGGACCAATTTACATTATACTTTATATGGCGAGTTAATGAAATATTTTGACAATAACTTTAGCATCCCAGTATAGAATTTGGCTTTTTCAAATTTATTTAAATATATAGAAAAAAAATCTAGTAAAATATTTTCTCACAGAGGCAGTCATCATCCCACAATCTCTTTCCCTAAATAAATTAGAAAATAAAGTCTTTGATCACCATTATATGATTATACTTTATTATTTAATTGTAAATATTCTGTTTTCAATTTCAATTTTTAATATGTGTATAGATATAGTTATGTATGAATATAGTTTAAAATTAAATTAAAGATGTATGTAAAAATACTTCAACTCAATAATAGCTAAAATTAAACCATGACAAATAATTTTGTAAGTATTTTTTAAGTTGAAATATAAGCTATATATTTTTATTTATTTTTTATACCTAGTTATATCATTTGTGAGACAAATGTCATATAAAAGACCATGAATAAACAAAAAACCTAATTTTTAAGTAACCAAGTATTTATATTAGTTAACATAAATTAAAATATAATTAAATACGCATTGATAACTTCAAGGTTTGATGTTTAGTGTTAGAGGTTATATCAGTTTGTATATAACATAATAATTTTTTTTTTCATGAAAGTTCAACTACATATTGATAATTTATATAACTCAAGTCAAGAGAAGCCGACTTAGTTATCGTTATAAGATAAATATAAGTTAACTTCCCCAAGAAGTGGGAAAGAGTAAAGCTATACCTACTAAAGCAATTGATCAACACTCATTCCAAGTAAGCCTTTATTTAAGGAGTTACGGAGCTAGTCAATGGTTGATGCTTACACGTGCTTCGTAGCTCTAGCTTCTCCTAGTAGGAGCTATTAGTAACAAATTCAGAAATTAGGGAACTTAGCATTCATGTCCGTTCAATGCCCCATTTCATCAAGCTCAGGCTGGGTACATATTATTTACTAACATGTAACATGTAACTGTCATGTAACAGAATTCATATAAAGTAAGCACACCAATATACTCCTAGTCTAACGGTGTTGGAAGGCTACCGGCTACAATAATACACAATACTACGTGGATCCCTCACATGGGTGCCGACAACCCCACAGTTTGAGCACCGCCAAAATGTACATTATAATTTACTCAGCAACAAGTGACAAAGAGCCAAAGACCCAGTTAGGTCGAGCCGTAGAGTTATGAAAGTATCTAAATTTCCTATCACTGCTACAAAGTTTGGACCATTGGAAGAATGGCCTCAAAGTACGGGGATTATGACCGCCCCCATCAAAAATACTAGTCTAAACGACATAGGGCAAAGAGCTAACATTAGCCAAATAAGACTAGCCAACATTTATTATTATTATTATTATTATTATTATTATTATTATTATTATTATTATTATTATTATTATTATTATTATTAGCACCGCGTCTTACTACCCGTTCGGGTTATACGCACTTACGCTAATATGCAATGGTAGGGTGATTGGGAGATGAAATGGAGGACCTACAGTTTAACGTGGGTGGAGGCCTGGCATTCCTCACATTCACAAGTTGTGATTAATACACAACATTAATTACTCATATTAATTCTAATGATAGTCAAGGGTAATTAATTTATAATTAAAAACAATTAAACTCAGGCTAATGAGCCTGCACAACAAATAACTCTACATCTGTAAGTGCGTGAAGATGAAGACTGCCTTAGAGCCCGGGAATGGGGCACTTTCTAATATGTCAATTTAAGTTAATATAATATTACTTTAACAGCCTTGTCTGCGGCGAGCTGAAGTGACGTAGTGGCCGACCATCTTATGTGCGGTATGTGGAACGAGTAGAGTCAAAGTCCGTAGAAGTTAACCGAGAGATTATATGAAAATAAACACAACAATATTCTGAGAGGCATGCATGCAGTCTTGATCAGACGTACATGGAGTGGTAGAGGGTGGAACAGTAGAAAGACGTGGAAAAAACGAGAAGCATTCCGCACAGTTGGCAAAAGTCCAGACCGGGGTCAAAACGCAGGGCAGCAACGAGCATAAGTTCTTTGTTGACGACTTGGTCAAACTCGTGTGTGTATGGTGATGGTCAACTTCTTTTCGTTCCACCCGACAGCTGCTTCAATTGGTGAACTGGTGAACACAATACACTTTGTGTTAGTAAAATGTAGTTATTAAAATAAGCTCGGATGTATGTAAGGTCCGTTACAGCCGATGTCTAGTCATAGCCTTGTACCAAATGAGGCCAGCCTTTATCTGTGTCTGTGACGTCATTTGAACCCACTGCGTATGCGCAGAGATGTACTATGAGTAGAGATAGGGTAAAATAGCATTAATTTTCAGTTTCTTTAGCATTAATTATTGGAAATTTAGCGTTTTGTGGCATAATTTAGCATTTTGTAGCAAAATAGGTAAAAATGTCTTTCGTCAATGTTTTTAGGGCCTATACAAAGGATTTAAAATAAAAGCAACGACTAACGGAACGTGGCGATTAGCCGGATGGGCTGTGGAAGGCACAGGATCCAAGTAAAACCTAAGCTGAAGCACACAGACGAGTGAAACTCAATGAATTTTTAATCACTTATTTCCGCTGAAAAACATCGTTTTATAGAAATTCTCAGCATTTTATTTAAATGCACAGCATTTTCAGGGAATTCGCGTCTATTTCGCTAAATAGAATAATTTATCTAAAATACTCTCAAAATCACGTTTTTCGCGTTAATTCGCGAAATAAAAATCGCTTTAAACACTTTCAAATGCCATTAAACGCAAAGAAAACTTATAAATACCCTATTTTCGACCTTTTTTTTTCTTTTTGCGTTTTTCGCAAAAGCGAATTTACCCTTTCTCAGACTATAAGTCGCATGCGTATCCACTACCCCGTAGCTCAGTGATTCCTATTCAGGGTTCCGCGAAATACTAAGGTCTCACGAGCCCATGTCCGGGGCTCCACGAGAATATACCAAAGTTTGATTTGTATTAGTTTGCCCATAGTGTTTGGGCAATGTGCAAATAATATGTTAAGAGACTCGTGTGTCTGAAGAAGATGAAGTGTGTTGGTATTAATGTTAAAATTGAGGTTAGTAATGTGATATTATTTTAAATGCTCACCTACTTTAGTAATAGTTTATTAAATAATATTGTCTAAACGAGTCCGTTGGCAGATATCCATTATAATCCTTGAGAATTGTAAACAGTTTTATCGCTATCCATGTCGGTACGTGTCAGTAGTATTAGATTCTAAACGAGGAAGATTAAAAATGAGTATTTTAAATTACTTACCTGTTCAAACACAATAGTGCTTCGCAAGATTTTATTCGACGGTCTTAGCCACCTTGTATGAATAGAAACAATCGTTACAAGTTTGTACCCGCTTCGGTGGACACATGGTCTAAGGCAGTGTGGTCCATTTGGTGGCATGTGGGCCAGATGCAGCCAGCGCTCACTGAAAATGTGGCCCTCACAGTATCCTAGAGAAAAATTAAAGGGAAACCCTCGTTGGCAGATGTTAAATTGTTTATGATTCAATTAAATATATTTATTTTAAAAGTTCATGATATTATTTTACTATGTATTTTGTGGGAAAGCGTGTATGTGTGTGTACATACTGTACATATTTCATAAAACATTTTTGGAAGATTAATAAACTTTTTCTGGCAGTAAAATTTTAAAGATTATACCAACCTAAAAAAAAGTATCAGAATTATTGAAGGTAATTGTTTTTAAGCGTTGTTTGTAGGTCTGTATTAAATTGATTGGATTATTAAACATATATTTGGTCCGCGGTGCAAACTTATAATCAGATTTAGCCCTTGGGATGAAAAACTTTAGACCAAGTCTAGGGCACTACTCTTGCAATAGACTAGACTGCCGATGACGGGAAGATCGTGGTCCGGTCCAGGTGGGATGTACTAGGGGTGGTTTTTCCTAAACGATTTCCCACTCTCCCTCCAATAAAATATGTATACACTTCCTCTAAATGTAGCCTTCTCATCCCAAACTCATTAGCGTAATTAGTACATAAGCTTACAACCCAAAGGAATAGTAAAACGTGGTGCCAAATAAAAAAAACTACGTCATTCGATGGCCACGCAATAATTTTCAAGTGTTTATTTTCAAAACTAATCTAACAGGATTTATTGAAAGATCGATCGATTACTTCGCGGTAGCGCTACGAACGCTATCTGATCTATGATTACTGGCAAGGGGACTAAAAATCAGGGATTGCTTTGAAAGATCAGCTGGTTATTCTCGTGGCGAACTCAATTCTAACATATTTAATTATTATAATTATTGTATTATGCCATAAAGTATGTTCTTGCGAATTTTCCCATTACGTTGTTTTAATTAGTGGTTTATCTTTTGTTTCTAAAATTGTTTGTTTACGATATTATTTATTGGGAGTTTTCCATAAAGGTTTCAATATATGTATGCTAAAATATAACAGTTTTAAATTATTCTGGAATATGTTAAGCTATAACATTTTTGAAAACCATCTTGGCTCTTTGTTTTTTTTCTTGAAAATGGCTAGAAAGCATACTGCACCTAAGTTTTAAAACCCATAAATATAAGGTAGCTTTCTCACTGAATAATAATAATAATACTTAGCACCACGTCTTACTACCCGTTTGGTTTATACGCTTTAGTATTAATTGCACTAATTGATTAGGAATTGGGAAGGTTGAATTTAGAGGCAGTGAACCCGCATTTGCGTGGAGGGAGAGTGTAAAACCACAAAGGAAAAATCACCCCAGTTCACCCGACCGAAATTCTAACCTCGGTCTCCCCGTCCTCGGTGGTCTAACTAAACACGACCGGCGCGTTAGCTAACTACGCCACCGAGGCGGGTTTCTCATTGGTCCATATCCAGTTATTTCAAGAGGATGCTAAGTCATCAAGTAACCTTTTCATATATAATTTGTAGAAAGTTTTAGTAAATAAAGGTCAGAATTTGTATTTTATTCAAGCCTTTTATTTTTCTCCGTGATCTGGAAGTTTTCAACATTGGTGAGATCTAAACAATTATAATTAATCCCTTAATATCTTCTGTAATCTATTAACATTTTATATGTTTTATTTTATTAAAAGAATAAATAAACAATATTATTAAAAGGATTTATAAAATATTTCAACAAAACATAAAGATTGTATCAGATCATTCTTGGAAGAACAATAATTCATGTTGTGTCATAGCCACCGAGCAATGTTAGAAACATTTGAATGTTTGTTTAGCCTTACATAATTTGAGTGGACGCATGGGCTGAAAAATGCTGGTTTAGCGTATATGAAGTAACGAACTAGAAAGGTTAAAAGAGAAGGCTGACAATTAATAACAATAATTGAACTAGTTGGCTAGGAAAGGGGCATTGCGGGGTCTAAAAGACTTTTATTTTTTGGCATCTGGGCTGTCACAATTCCATCGATATTACAGACACACTGCCCAACGCTCTACTATATCAGACTAAATATTCGGGTTATCAGTAGTGCTTGTGCTTAGAGGCCTTACGTCGAGCTCTGTACGGGTCACTCGCAGTGTCAGTCAATTCCACCGGTCTAAGTTTGTATGGGTTAAGCCAGTTCTTCCACGATAGCAGGCGTCCAGTTTATTTATTTCTTTCATCTAACATCACTTTACATTATCTTTTAGTAACTTCGATAAGACTAAAATTGGTGAACTTACATATTATTTTGAGCCCACACAACTACCTTGCCTGCAAAATAACCCCTCCCGCAAGATATCCTGACAGATCGAGCCCATGGGGGGTAGCTCACAACAGTTGTTTGTTTAGTTATTACATTGAAATTTCAGATTAAACAATAATTCTTTATGCAATTCAAACTTTTTTTTGTTGTAATAAATTAAATTGTAAAAATGTAATATATAATTTACTTTAACTGTTGTTTTTATTTTTAAATACAATTTTAGATTATAAATTATGAAAGCGTGCCATAGGTAGGGTTTATGAAGATTTTGATTGATACTGCAATAATAATAATAACACTATCTAATTATTATTTTTCGTTACTATTCTTTGAGTGCATTTTACCTTCATCCCAATGTCATTTGTGTGTTGTGTACTGGCTACTTCGTGTGGGTATTGTGTCACGCTGCAAGAAATAGAAACGAGAGTCCCTGGTAAAACTGCCAAGGTAGTTAGTGTGATCAGCGCATTCAATAAGAATTGAAGGTAGAGTGCAGAGGTCTTGGAAAAAGGAATTCTCGTCAAACCACTGAGAAGTTACAGGTTGAAGTAGAAAGTTAAAAAAATATTTATTCGGTCATTTCTTTGTTACAGTGAAACACACCCATATCATGTATTGTACATAATGGTAAATTACTAAATTAATTTAATTTAGTAATCTACTAAATTAATTACTATTTACTATTACCACTTACTACTATTTACTATTTACTAAATTAATTTAATTAAATTTAGTATCTTACATTGCATGAGAGGTATACGAGTATCTATATATATACAGTATGTTTTCGTGATGATAAGTCAAAATTTGAGGAATAATGAAAGAGTACAATAGAAGCAAAATGAGACAGGGAATGGTGGTTCGGAAATATCTCAGTCAAAAGCTATAGGTGAAAAACACGGGGAAGCGGAATACGAACAGCCTGTATAAGACTGATGGTGTGGCCAGCTTGTTCACCATATATCACACCGATTGATTTTTTTCCTGTGGGGTCATCTTAAAAGTCTTGTATACGAGACACCGCTACTTGATGAAGAAGGCCTGCTGGCACAAATCCTTGTTGGTTGTGATGTGAACAGAGGGTCGCCAGGGATCTTTTAGAGGCGAATGTGACAAAACCTCATGCGACGCTGTCATGCGTGCATCGATGCTGAGGGACGTCATTTTGAGCATCTCCTTTAAAATGTGTTCATATTATCCTGGTATGGACATTCTTATTGTCGGTGCTAAATGATGTGTTTATTAAAAACTGTCCAGAGTGTTCCCATTCCACTTCCACGCGTTTTTCACCTATAAATTTTGACTGAAACGTTTCCGGTCCATCATTCCCTGTCTAATTTTGCTTCTATTGTCCTTCTCCATTATCTCTCAAAGTTTTATTTATCATCACGAAAACATCCTGTATATATATATATATATTCAAATGCTGTGGGAAATCATTCTCTTTTCACACGACGAAATATACATATGGCTGTGACGTCATTTGAACCCACTGCCTAAGCATAAACGTTTACTACTATCACTACCATTCACCTCGGTGACTTAGTTGGCTAACGCGCTAGTTTCGAGTTGAGCCAGACTGCCGGGGACGGGGGTATCGAGGTTCGAATCTCCCTCAAATGAACTGGGGGTGGTGTTTCCTAAATGGTTCTCCACTCTCCCTCCATGCAAATGCGGGTTCTCTTTTTCTATATTCAACCTTCCCAATTCCTAGCTCATTAGCGTAACTAGTACTTAAGCGTTTAACCCGAATGGGTAGTAAGACGTGGTGCTAAGTAAATAAAATGAAACTATTACTACTACTAAACTCTTCATAAGCTGGATTCAACACGTGGCCAAGCAGCTCCGTGGTATAGTGGCTTGTACACCTGGATACGAGCCTGGGGTTCCCGAGTTCGATTCCCAGCTAGTATCTTGATTATTTTTCCATTGAGGGGAGTGACTCACACCAACTCCACAACTTCATAATAACTATCATCACAGTTTCTCATAACAGTTACGACGTGTAGCTAACCTATGGTGTACCCTGGGTAAGACTATGCCACCAAAGCAGCAAAGAGTATACTAATAAGGTGACTGAACTTGGATGTAATGTCCATACCGATAGCAAAAATAACAAAAAATGTAGCTCAAGTTGACTCTTCACATTATTGGATAAAAGAATTAATTGATCTTTTTAATATTTTGTTCTCATATGTTTCTTAACATGAGCTGTGTGCTCTAAAGTTAGGCATTTTATGTAACATTTAATGTGGCTGGTCAACTTGATGTCAGCCCAGTCCATCAAATATTGAAAAACACAACGTAACCAAAATATGTTTTACTCGTTTGTGCTCCGTTTGTGATAAAATGTGCCCAAACATGAAAATTGATCCTCTCAAATCCCGAATTTAGTGTAATATTTCATGTGATGGTTAAACTCAAGCTGTCCGTATCTCATAATATGTAGAATGCATGAGATCATGCTAGGCCGTGCAATGCTGAAAAAAAATTAATTCAACAAAAAGTCCATGTAATTCATCTGTGCTATATTTTTCCTAATGTGTGCCGGAACATGAACATTTTTACTCTAAAATTACGCATTTTCTGGAATATTTTTGTGGACGTGTTTTTAATGAGGGGTGGGTTATCATAAATTTAAGTTGCCCCACCACATATAAGCTTCTATAAATCGCCTAGTTTTAAATCACATATGGTCTTGTTCATGAAAATATGAGCACAAACGAAACAAATCAAGTTGTATAAAAAATGTTCACAAAGTTAACTTATATATAGTACGGGGCCTAATATGAACTTATTTTTTCTATATGTTACGGATAAGGGAGAGTTCAAGTCGGCCCACCACGTTAAATGTTCTCTTAAAGACTTAATTTTATAGAATAAATGTCCATATTCGGTAATGTATGAGTACAAATAATCTTTAAAAAATAAAATCTTAAACTACGTGGACTCAACCAAAAAGACTCATTGAACGTGGAATCACAAAGGACAAAAGTGTTGTGGGCTGCAATACATGTTGGTCTTGTTGGCAGTAGTTTCGATGTCAGATCTTGAAGTATAATTATTTTGTTTTAGATATTTTTTTATAGACGCGAACAAAGAATGAACGAATTCACAACAGGCATGAGCTTTATAGGTTTCCGTCTTATTTTGAATTTCACTCACAGAGACGACGAGGCAGTGGTGGAGGAGATGTTACTTTCAGGTGTCTCTTTTTTCCCGTGCCGTTGAGAAATAACACCCTAGAGGGATATTCCCCTGTCCTCCCAACCCGTTCACTTCCCCTCATGGACCCTCGCTCTACTCATCCACCTTTTGGACACTAGGAAGTTGGGAGAATATGGTGTAGAGAGAAGAGAGATCGCATTAGAATCCAACTGCTCTCCGATGCTTGTACTCTCGTGGTTTATCAAGATTGGCCCCCTTATTTGTGGGAGGTTGTGGTAGGCTTATATCTGGGAGATAAGGAGCTTGGGTTCACAGCCAGGGACCCATTTGTGGTCTTAAATTATTTATCCAAGTGTTTTTATTTAAATTCATCCTTTACTTCCTGATCAGGTGATCTAGATGTTACTGTTAGACTTTCAGTAATTAATTTGAGTTTTTAAAATGTATGTTTATATTTTTATCGAATCTTATTAATGGCAGATTTTTCCCCTGTTAATCACAATGAAAATTATTCAGTACACAAATGACAAAATAAATTATTTCCTGTCACCCTCTTGTTCTATTTACTTATTATTAGAAATAATTTACCAAGCATTATTTTAATGAAACGCGTCTTTAAAGCGATTGGACATATTTTTATTTATCTTATCTCCCCGCGTCTTAAATTTACTTAAACATAGATGACGTTGATGGAATATGCATAAGGAATGTACAATTTTAGAGTAAATATACCAGTATTCGCGTGGAAGGAGAGTGAGAAGCCATTAATAAAAAAAATCTTTACGGACATCCGACCAGAACTCGAACCCCGATCTCCCCTTCACCAGAAATCCAGTCCAACATGGGAGTGATGCGTCAGACTATGTAACCACCGATGTGGGTGGAAACCATTTAAAAATGTACCCCCCCCCCC
>CABFWB010000021.1:563480-639126 GCA_902151455.1 Timema bartmani | reverse complement strand
AGGGGAGGTTAGGGTTGTAGAGGGTAATGGTTAAAGTTAGTCTTTCCCTTTTAAGAAATAATTTGGAAAATCTTTCTTGGTTGAGATGATAAGCGTTATTTAAACCGGACAAAGGCGTCAGTCTAGTTTAGTTTGGTTTTCTGGCAGTAGGAAGGTTGTGGTTTAATTTTAAGCAGCTAAATTATGTGCGATTTTCTCCAGGGGGTCACCAATGGAGTTCCTCTTAAATCCCCTCGTCATACCTTATATAAGTCAATAAACAATTAATAGCGTTGCGTTAAAACCTATAACATAAAATATTATTTTTACCAGGTTGATTAAAAGGATTATGTTCGATTAATAATGAGTTAAGAAAAGAAATAATTTAAATATTAAATTTTGTTTGTTCTAATTCAATGAGTAATAAAATAGTGAACTGAGATTAGGTTGTTGTGGCTTTATAAAACATTAAGTGAGTATACAGCTCGAAGTTGGTTCGGATGTGACCCCTCATCCGTCTAGAGTAGCGTATTCACTAGTCCCATTGGTTGGTTAGTGACAATCCATCTGAGAGAAAGTACATGCACCAGGGAAGTTGTGAATTGTGATAGTTTCCATGGGATTGCCTCACATAAATATAAAAGTGAACGAGAAGTAGCCGACACATTTCGATAGAAATCTCTCTTATATAACATCGAGGGATCTTTTACATGCCGCAATAAATCAACATTGGACCGATGATTTTAACTCCACCCCAAAGAAAGTTGTGCTGCGGATTTTCACAACTCCATAAACATCTGTTAACCTCAGATGGACTTAAGCCCACAAACATAGGCCCCTAAGAATTAAATAGCCAAAGCTATTATTTATGCTTTTAGTGAGGACTACTCCATCAAGATATCATATTCTGGAAATTGAAAAATGACACCTGGACACGGGAATCGAACCACATACTTGTAGCCGACGATTTTCCGCACGTCCATCATAGGCTCTGCCTTTAAATATGAGTGAATAATGATCCTGGACACGGGACGAATCGTGAATAGCTCAGTGGTTAGAGCATTGGCGTACTAAGACAAAGGTCCTGGGTTCGATTCCCGTGTCCAAATGTCAATTTTCAATTTTCATACTAGGCCCCTAAGTCAAGCACTTTACCCCAGGACCACCGAGGTGGTCGAATACCAATATAATATTCAGACATTTAGTCCTATTTTTTATTACTACGTTTAGCAGAAAGATTAGAAATGACTTGAACTGTTCACTATTTGAAGGCTGAGGATATGAGGGGAGGGGTCTTGTGTCGGTGACAATATTAAAATACCTTTATTCAAATAAGAATGATTTATATACTTACTCATCACGCACCTGTATAAAGTCAGATATATTTTCTGATGTCCCACTTCTATCTGACAGTGATAATTTTGTTATAATTTAGTCGCAATTCATGCAGTGACACGTGTTATATTGAGGACTGGCATTTAGTTAATATTAAATAAATATTATTTACCTATAGGCCTATATGACCGAGACAGTGTCACAATCTCTCACACAAAGAGGTTTCAGAAAAGACTGAGGCAAGGTATCGTCACCTAGGACTCAGCCTGTCCCATAATGTACTACTTACTCTTGTTTTAAAAAGATTTTACGGTCTATTACTTCTACTACTTCACCTACTGCGATGGTCGAATAGTCTAAATCAATGTTTGGTAGCCAGTCTATCGCACGGCACAAGAAAGCTAAATAGTAGCTAAAAAATTTTCTTTGGGTCTTCTAAGCTTGAAAATGTATAAAATTATTTCACATAATTTTATAAAGTGGCCAAAATATTTTTGATCGTTAATAATTGGTAATGTTAATTTGTTCCCGTCTTAGTGGCGATGTGTCTAATAAGTAAACAAAGATAGAGATAGAGAGAGAGAGAGATGAAAGACCTAGACATGTAAATGAAGGTTTACTCTGACATTGACGGCAGATCCGAGCTGTTTTACATGATTGAAGAAATGTTGCCTATTCATTAATTTACTAGCATAACCATAGAGGTTACTTGTGAATTGAAATACATTTATAAGGGCTTTCTTTCATTATGTCAAACAGAATAACATCAATCCATCAATTATGGAATATTAACATACAATACTTTCACTCTCAAGCTCTATAAGGAAAATTCTAATGTATGGAGAGCGTCATGAAGGTTGTTTTAAGAATTGTTAACAGAATCTACGCATTAAAACTGGAGAGGGGATCAGAAAGCATACAGAAAAACTGATCTGCCAGTTTGGAGATCAGCTTCTT
Organism: Timema bartmani; assembly: GCA_902151455.1. Lineage (NCBI taxonomy): Eukaryota > Metazoa > Arthropoda > Insecta > Phasmatodea > Timematidae > Timema > Timema bartmani. The sequence goes on along the minus strand of CABFWB010000021.1, from coordinate 636,855 downwards.
CACATCAATGTTCATCGACTAGATCAGGGGTCAGCGATTTTTTTGTAAAGGGCCAAATAGTCAGTATTGTACGTGCTGCGGGCCAAGAGGCAAACTGGACGATATTTATGTAGGTCTGCCCAATTAAATAACAAGTAAAAAACCAAGTATTAAAGAATTTATCAAACAAAAGTAGCGTAATAATAATAAGTGTTTAGTGTATTACAATTGTTGAAATACTGCTCTAACAATGATAAGAATGGAATTGTGTTTTTTGAGATAAAATTTCACCAAATTGGGGTTCAAAGATAGTAGTACTCCCTATGGTAAAAATTGATTACAAATGTTCATTTGTTAAATATGACCTGTATTAAGATTTTACGCATTTCCTCTTTGAAAATGTTTTCAAACACAGGTGTGTGCTGCCAAATACAGATATAAAATACCGAGCATATGTTCTTAATTGACCATATTCATCGCTTGGAAGACATTTATAGAATTATATTAGCTTCTTCTATTGAAATTTGAATTTTTAGCATGATATCACACTGCAGATTAAATATTTACAATTGAAGGTTAGGGGGGAACCTCTCAATTGTAGCCTACAGTCAAATAGGTTTTGAAATATGGAAATGTCTTCTGCACTTGCAATAATGTCCAAATAACGCTGCTAGATTTGAATTTGAAAATATGAAATCCATTTTTAGCTCACGGGCCGTACAAAAAGAGGCGGTGGGCCGGATTTGGCACATGGACCGTAGTTTGACAACCTCTAGATTAAATAAAGGCAAAGTCCCTTGGCGATACAAAGCGCTGCTTCATTAAATAAAATATTATCTCAAATAAATATACATGATCTGTATCCAGACTGGAGGATCCGGGATTGCTAATATATTTTGCATTCCTTATTGATACCACTGTTGAATTGACTCAATTTCTAACTGCATGGTAAATTAAAGAAACCATAAATATGATTTCTGAGTCCAAACCATTTTCAGTAAAATTGAAATTTAGGGGAACCAATTTTAACAATATGAATTTCAAGCAATTCACTTCCTCCAAAAGGGTGGGTTAGTGATTTTAAATGCAAAAACTTCGAACCATAAAAAAACACTGACAATTATTGATCATCTGAGAGCCGAGTTTGCTTGAAAATTCGCGAAGGTTGGAAAAATTTAACTAATGTCAAGATTGATTTTAAAATCATTTTCTCTTAGTGACAGTGATGATAGTTTTCAGGAGGTTCATTACGTCTTAAATCATCCCTATTCTGCTACATTATAAATAAGAATCATCGAAATTCAAAATGATGTTGAACTTGAAACACTCTGCCTTTGGCGACTAGCCAGTATTCAGAGGTATCCACGTTTTTCATGTTTCATAATAGTTTGTAATGTAATCTATGTAACTTATTATGTAACTTTATAGTATTTACAATAAAAGTATGTAACTCAATTTTAAAATACACATTTTATTTATTATATATAACCTTAACTTTATTTTTAGTTGGGAGAGAAAACAAGTATTGAGGAATAAATGAATTCAAGGAATAAATATAATAGGTTTAGACGAAAACAAAATAAAAATAGAGAAACAATGGGTGAATATGGGACCTTGGATAGGTTTCCAAACCCTGACCTAAATGCATCACTCTCACCATAGACTGAACTGCCGATGATGAGGAGATTGGGTCTCAAATCCCGGTCTAGTATACTGAGGGTGTTTACTTCCTAAACTGTTTTTCACTTTCTCACCATGCAAATGTGGGTACAGTTCCTCAAAATTAAACTTTAATCGTTCCTAATACATTAAACTAATTAGTTAGTATGCGTTTAACGTGAACTTATAGTAAGACGGGGTTCTAAGAATGTTACTACTTCAAAGCCCCATGCAGGTTCCTGCCAGTATAGAGCAAGACAAGGACAGTGAAGGGTTTGGAAATACCAAGAAACTAACTCCTTTCACTATAAGAAGAGAAACTTTTAGAATATTATAAATGACAAAATTAATCAATTAGATGGGGTGAATAAAATTATAACATTACAGACTTAGCCTATGTGGTGGAAAGAAAGAAAGAAAGAAGACAGCTTAAATACATATTTCACACCCGGCGTTTAAGGACCGACACCGGTCCTTTGGCCCGTTACTTCCCCTTACAATAAAATATCTTAACTGTGGTTATAATTTAAGTTTAGAAACTTTGAAAATCAACTTTTATATTTAAAAAAAGTCACGTTAAGTTTTCCTTGGCTCATTATGATGGGGATGTAGTGAACACAAGAAAAGGCGAGTGTTTTTGAAGATTTGATACCAAAACCTTTTTTTAACAAAATAAATAAAATATTGCTCCAGTAGAAACATAATTTTCTTCACATGGTGATATTAACAGTTCTCTAATATCTGTCAAGGGTGTACTGGAATTTAATCACAACTTTTTCTCTTCATTTAAAAATTTCGTCATCTAATACCACTATGATCATGACAGATATTCAACAACTATAGATGTCGCGATGTGAAGAAAATTAATCTCTATGTTTGGGCTGAAGCAATATTTGATACATTTTGATAAAAATATGTTTTGTTATAAAAACTGAAAACAAATTGTACTCTCTGCGTTACTTGCATCGCCTTCTTAATAGTTAGACAAATCTCGTGAGAGAGTAACACAAGCTCTAACTCCTTTGATTGGAAAAGATCGGGAGAAGCTGACTTGAATGAGATGATCCCTCATTATCGTGGAGAGAGAGAGTTATAAAATTGCAAGTAAAATCATTTTTGTACAACTCACCACAGGGCACTCGTTTGAGAGTCAAACCCCGAATGCCAGTCACGAGAGATGCGAGTCTAACACCTTAAGTTTCTCGAACATAAACGCCAACGAAACCAAAAATTGACACTAAAGCATAAATAATAGTATCAATTTAAATAATAAAAAATATATAGATTGGTAAATTAAATTTTCGAGTGAACTAAAATCCAACATCAAAAAGTAAGGTTGCGGGTTACCCTATTCCATACTAACTAAAAAATATAAAATTTAAAAAAGTGATTTAAAAAAAGAGAACAGTTTAGAAATATTACTTCTCGTTTCTTTATTAAGCCATAATGAGCAACCCCTTCTGTTTGTTTTAGTCCGGAATGTGGAAGATAGAGAGCCAAAGAAAACATTCCTCCCCCCTCAGTTAGCCAAGACACGTCGCACTCGGCTCTAAGCTTTCTTTACGCCACCCACGCATTTCGTAAACCGCAACTGGCGCCATTTTTCACGACCGTGTGTACTTTTGTTGTTTAACAGTTTCCTGTTTTCTCTTGTTTTCTCGACGTTCCGAGGATCAGAAGGGAAATGAACCACTCGCACCGAATTAGAGAGTAAAAATAAATAAAATGAAATAGGCTATGTCTGGAACAAGGAAAACCATTCTTGTATCTTTTTCGGTTAATTTAAGACATGTTTCTACTCCTCACCCTTCATACTGCATTACTACCATCCGGGCTATAAGCATTTTAATTAAGCAAATAGGATAGGGATGAGGAGGGTGTAGTTTGAGGAAATGTACCCACATATTCATGAATAGAAGTGTGGGAGATTATCTAGGGGAAAAACAATCTCTTTACACCCGGTCAGAATCCAATCCTTGACCTCCTCAATCCCGACAAATCTATTCTAGACAATAATGATTTTTATTTATAGTAATACGTCTTACTACTTTTTCAGATAGGTATATATGAATCATGTTAATGAGTTAGGGATGAGGAAGGTTGAATTTAGAGGAAGTGTATCCCCATTTTCATGGAGAGAGGGTGATAAACAATTTAGCAAAATATAACCCTCAGTATATTCAACTGAAATTCAAACCCCAATCTCCCTTTTATCAGATGTATAATATGTTGCTAGAGTGACGCCTCCAGGGGTCTTCAACCTTTTAAGGTCCAAGGCCCAATGTTTCTGTCTCTTGTTGGCTCACTGGCCACAATTCTGCACCGACAATATTAGTATTTAACAATAATACATTATTTTTCTTTTGGCATCTCGAGTGTCTCAGTTGTGATAGGTCAACTCAAACATTCCTGACTATGTTCGAACGCACCCGAAATAGTACTCTCTACACCTAATTTCATTGCTGAGGGAACTGCAGGTCTTATGAAGAAAATATTTATCTTCGCTCTCTCTCTGTTAACTGTTGCCAAACCTTCTAGCTTTCAGTTGTTGGGAAGTGAGGGGGAGGGTTTACTTGGAAATTCCTCATTGTAAGCAATGTGGCATGGAGAGGTCTGGGGGTTCAATTGACAGGCAAAAACATTTCCTATCGGTGTACAGCCTTTTCTAGAAACATTAACTATTTTCACAATCGTATTTTTTTTTCAAAATTGAAGTTTGTTAACTTTTTCTATTCCCCACGTAACTGTGCTTAAAACCATTTTATTTATAAAGCTTTTTTTCTCATAATTAATATACAAACAAATATATTGTAGCATGCATTTAATACTGAATGCTATAAATTACATACTTACTTGTTCTTAATCAGAAAATTAGGAAGATCACTATCAATATAAATCAAAGCTTTAATTTTCTTTAAGGTATGTAATTCATTGTTACGGTAAAATGAGTGTACCTTTCTGCGAATTTGCTGCTTGAGTAAAAGTGTCATATTTATCCAAACGCTTCATTTGAGTGCAGTTATTTCCTTTTTTGATTGGTGTCAGTAGCTTTCCCTTAGTTTTGAATTCTTGTTTAGTAGAGATTACTAACTTATAAGACACACCTGTAGCTTCTGTAGTCTGAATTGCCGCTTGATTTATTGAACAAGTGCCGTCTTAACGAAAATAGGTGTTGACTCTTAACACCATTGCCCTTTTTTTACTACTTAATATCTTTTCCTCTTGCAATTGTTTGTAACAAGCCGGAGATTTCATAATTTGTGTTATATTCTAACTGTTAACAATACACTATTATTCAAATAATGCACATAAAACTATAATTCCACAACCTTACGGGAAAAAAACAACACATCAACAAATACATCACAAAATCTTAACGTGATCAATAACAAATATTTTTCTACACAGAGTACTAATAAAATATGAGTGGTTATTTGGTTATTTAGTTAATGTTTTTGAGCTAGCTATTAGGAACACGAGACTCAGACTTCTGTCACTTTACGACTGTTCTGGAGGAAGAAGCACCAACTACTGGCAACAACGACAGCCCAGCACTGCCAAATTTGATATACATTCGAAGGAAGACTGATCATGGAAAACCAAAGAATATCAACGCTGTTGCTCAATAGTAAGCATTTGCCAAATTTGATATACATTCGAAGGAAGACTGATCACGGAAAACAAAAGAATGACAACGCTGTTGCTCAATAGTAAGTATGCAGTTCCTTCAGCGATGAAATTAAGTGTAGTAGTAATTTTCCGGTTCAGGGTAGATCTGTACCAAAATGTAATTGGCCTATTTTTCTTCACGTATAAAGCAAAATTTATTTTTAAAATAACTTTAAATAATTACGTATATATTTTATTTTTTTATTATATAAAATATAAATCTGTATTTGTCATTTTCTTCTCTTGAAATAATCTTATATTTTTCATGAGCCGGTGGGCCACGGGTTTGACGATCCCTGCATTAGTCCATGAAGTCACCGAAGCAAGTTACTACCATTTAATCTTTGTTCGCGCTATTGGGGAGTTTGAGAGTGTTTAAAATATTTTAGGGGGAGGGGGGGATATCATAATATTTGTCACCATAGAAATGAGACAAATGAGAGAGAGTAGACACTACACACATGAGGTGTTTCACGGTAGAGTGTCACTTTATTTGCTATACGACTTCCAAAGCAAAGATAAAGAATGAGAATTTGGTGAATGGCCGAGCTAGCAATAATTTTACTAGATAAAAACCGTGAATCTTTTTTTATATCAAGCTTTGACCATTATAAGTACTAAAAATACACAATGAAAAACATTCAATCTCAGGGAGATTACTAGGCAATTTTTTTAACTGTGCTTCTAGCTCTATGGAATAGCCTACGATACATATATTTATTTACAAACCACCTTTCAGTTACTTTGAAGCAACATTGATATTTTTTTATAATCCCCTCCCAATTAAACCTGTTCAATATTTGTATAGTCCTTTTAATTTCTTAGGCCAAATTATTTTTTTAATTTCGTCGGGTATTTGATACAGCATTGGGTTTAGTAGCATCTTGATAAAGGGTTTATTTGTAATCAACTACAAATAATTATTAACTATAATCGGTGAGAATGTGGACTAAAATGCAAAGCTCATCTATTTTCGTTTACCTGTGATGTTGAGTTTAGGGCTCGAATCCTGACTTGATGTATTGAGAGTGTTATTACCTAAATGTCAACATAAATACGTTTAAATTTCTTATAAATTCTACCTTCTCCATTCCTACTTAATATCGTAATAGATATGGATAGACCTTGATGAAATTCCATAATATTGACGGGACCAATCCCTCGAATTAATGCTTATTTTTATGTTATTTTAACCAAGTCTCCACCAGTTGAGTCTACATCATCTGAACTAAAGAGATTGACGCTCATGACCACGGCTGAATCTTTCGTCTTAATATCTCTTAACATTGTCCGTTTATATCCCGACGTTCCCCCCTTTTTTTTGAGTAGTCTAAAGAAGTAATTTTTGTGAGGGAAAGAAAAAGGATTGAGATAGAGAATAACAACAAAAACAAGTTGAAGTTACGACCCCAGACATCGTAAAAACGGCGACGAATGAACATAGTTTTGCTCGTAAAGCTTGGGGTTTTCAACGTTCATCTCTTACTTCACTCCACCACCGTTTTACAATGCATCTTGGTCTCTTTGTCTGCTTTTATTTCACGCGATTGTGTAAGAGACACAATTTAATCACGCCCGCCAGGGGGTTGTGTGGGGGTGAACTGTTAAACAGCTTCAGATTCGTATGAAGAAAATATCTCGCACCTTTCTCGTAAGATTAGTGTAATATCTTATATCTCGTTAGTTTGGGTTTTTATCACTGGTGGGATTCATGGATTCTAAGTAAATGTGGGTACATTTAATCAAAATATTGCTTTAAGTTTCACTGTATTTTTTTAAAGCACAACGTCTCATTACCCATGAATATTATCAAAGTATTTACACTGCTGGGATAGCGATGAGGAAGCTAGAATTTAAAGGAAAAGCACCCGCATTAGCATGGATAAAAGTATTAGTATACTGGGGTATATAACATATAAAAACCAACCCCCAGAGCTTTCCGCTCAAAAAATGAACCTTGACTTCTCTTCACGGGCAATCATGTCTATAGAGACCCTGGCACCTCAGACCGTGTGACCAATGGTGTGGATATCATCAAAACAGAGTGTACGCCTGATGTTGGAACAACAGGAAATTGGAAGTAGCTAAATGGAACACAGATGGGATCGTTAAGGTCTCAGACGTGTAATTTTAAAGTGACAGAGGAAAAATAGGTGATTTTTTATAAACATAGGATAAGGGATAATGGAAACTAGTCATTGTCTGTGTGTGTGATACACAACTTAGAAGTTTTGTTTTTACATTTATTTATCTCGATGTATTATTTTAATTCAATATAAAAACTGACGTTGTGTCCTCGTCAGTTCTAAGAAGGGATAGTAAATCCATAGAGGTAAGTCACATATAGTACATTCCAGTACACCCAGCCCAGATTAAAAAATAAATCTTCCTGTCATGTATAGAATTATGAGAAAGTGAACCCACATTTGCGTATATAGAGTGGGATATAATTTATGTGAAACCACGCTAAATACACCCGACCTATATTCGAACTATCTCCCGGTCACCAGCTACCCAGCATAATGTGAGAGAAACGCCTTAGCCAGGAGTTGGCAAACTACGGCCTGCAGGCCAAATCTGGCCCGCCACAATTTTTGTACGGCCCTCGAACTAAAAATGGATTTTACATGTTTATTTTCTTTGAACTTTCAAAGTAAGCGCTATAACGGAACGGTCGACTGCCAAGTTGAGGAGTTGCGAGAAATACCGTAAGTGGCGCTCCTGGGGCTTCGTATTTGCACGGTGCTTTGTCTCTGCTGTGACGCCACGCAGTTATAATTCGGCAGAGTTTCCAGTGCCACGTGCATCGCTGCTATGTGACATTTTGTTCTAGTTTTATTACCTTGACATATCTATCATGTCACTGTCAATATCAGAAAATAAGGAAAAAGTGTACTTCGAATGTCGTGATTTTAAGGCAGAGTGGAGTGTGAATTATTTTGTTACCGAGCTAGATGAAAAAGCATTGTGTTTGTGGTGCAATGACACTATAGCTGTACTAAAAGAGTACAATATACGTTGTCAGTACCAAACCAAGCACTCGACTCAATATTCCCAACTAGCAGAAGAGCAATGATCAACAAAGTTAGAAACTTTTAAGCGGAATATTACATCACAAAGCAATTTCTTCACAAAAATTAAAAATTAAAATGAGACTGCAACTAAAGTAAGTTTGTGAGAAGCTCATTTGTTAGCCAAGGAAGGAAAGCCGTTTACTAATGGTGAGCTAATTAGGCCATGTTTGATTGTAACAGCTGAAGAAATGTGTCCAGAGAATATTGATTCATTTCAATCCATCAGCCCTTCAGTGAGAACAGTTGCTCGAAGAGTTGAGGACATTGGGAGCAACATCAAGAACCAATTAAATAACAAGGCAAATTATTTCGAGGGATTTTACTTGGCCCTTAATGAGTTGACAGACGTTACTGATACAGCTCATTTGCTGCTGTTTATTCTAGGAGTCAATACTGAGTTTGAAGAGACTGAAGAATTAGTTTATATGAATATTCTGCGTGGAACAACTACAGGCAAAAATATTTTCAAAAGAAGTTGAGAAAACATTAACATAGTAAAATCTGAAATGGAATCAGCTAAAATGTCTCACAACTGGTGGTGGTTAAAATTTGTGTGGAACAGAGAAAGCGTTAGTTGGAAACATTTACAAGGCTTGTGAAAACACAAGGTGCTCAACGCCTATGGCTATTCATTGTATTATTCAACAACAATCACTTTGTGAGAAATATTTGAATCCATCATGTGTTCTTGAACCAGTTGTGTCAACGGTGACCTTCATTCGCTCTCTTGGACTTAAATCCTCATCAGTTCCGTGATATTTTGTTAGAAATTAAAACTGTTATCCTAACTTGCCCTACCATACAGCAGTTCAATGGCTCAGCAATGGTAAAGTTTTATTGAGATTATTTTTAGCTCAGAGGAGAGATTGAAATTTTTCTTAGCAAGAAAACATCCCTCATTCAATATTATCGAACAATAATTACTAATAATTTTGGAAATTAGCTTTTGCTGCAGATATCACAGGATTTCTTAATGGACTCAAATCTACAAGGCAAAACCATGTTCGTATGTGAAACTTATACTGTGTCAAAGTCATTTCAACGACAACTGGCGCAGTCACAAATCATGTCAAACTACTTTTAGCATTCCCCATGCTGTCAAAATTTAAAGGAAGAAGTGAAATCTCTACTCCCACACAAATTAGCAGCGGATATATTGTCTGAGCTTAAAATACAGTCTCAGTAGCGTTTTTCGGATCTTGATGTAAGTGCAGAATACATTTCCATGCTTAAAAATTCATTTGACTGTATAATTGAAAAGCTTCCACCTACTCTTCAATTGAAAGTGATTAATCTACAATGTGGTGACATTCAAAAAGGCAAATTTCAAGAAAAAAATCAAATCAAATTATATCAATGTTTTCCACGCAGTGAATATGCTCATTATTCTCGTGATTTTATATCTGTATTTGGCAGCAACTATCTGTGTGAAAATACATTTTCAAAGATTAAATATGTAAAATCTCAATACAGGTCAGGATTAACAGATGATAATTTTTAATCAATTTTGATGATAGAGCGTACTAACTTTGCGCTCCAATTTGGCGAAACATTATCTTAAAAAAATGCATTTTCATTATTTTTATGAATAGAGCTGTATTTCTAAAAATTGCAGTCTACTTATTATTATTATTATTATTATTATTATTATTATTATTATTATTATTATTATTATTATTATTATTATTATTATTATTACGTTATATTTTGTTCAATAAATCTGTGAAAACTTGTGCTTTTTTTTTGTTATTTAAGTTTGCCTCTTGATCCACAGAGCCTAAAATATTTATTATTTTTCCCTTTACAATAAATATTTGCCTAGCCCTAGCTTAGACCATGCGACTGGTAAGGTGGGAAAAGTTCATTAGAGGTAAGTTTTCCTCAATATGTTTACCTCACCCGCCCTTTTACTTATGAATCCAGCACACCTTATTTAAAGTATACAAATAATAAGAATAATAGTAGTTGTAATTATAGTCGGACACTTTAACTTAGTTGATAGGGCGTCTTCCAACTGAGTCACGAGTTCCGAGTTTGATTCCTGGCATGGTCAAAAGAATTTAATCGTTGACTAAATTGAGACTTCTTTTTTCAGAACCTGAATTTACAGTCAAGAGGAATGTGTGTTATGTCTGTCCTAAAATTAAGTTAGTTTTTAAGGCGTATGTTACTATAATCATTTAATAATAAGTGTGTATTACGTACCATTAAATAAAAAAGGTAATAATAATATAGGGATAAACCTATACACTCCTGTGGTTGGTTAATTATTTTAGGACTTTAGTGGGATCCTACTTAGAATGGAACCAAGATCCCCCTTATCTTATACTACCTGTCACTGGAAAGAGATTTCATCTCTCCCTTCCCTTCTAAATGAATGCAACCCTCCTGACCTATCACAACTAGACAGAACAGCCACTGATTCTAATATCCACCATATGAGCCAAGTCATCCCCCCCTAAAAAAAATCCTCCTATTTTTCGTCACTTCTTATTCAATTGGATTTCCTCTTCCATTCTTCCCCAACTCTCATCTTTTTTTATCACTTCTTTTCTTTTATATATGTTTCTATCCATGCCCCTCCCCCTTCACTCGAGGTTTTCTAATTTTCCACCAATTTCTTTTCTCGTTTGCACGCATGCTCTCCACGTCTGGCTCTGTATCTATCTATTCTAATGTCCCTGGTGGTGGGTCTCGGTAGCTCGTCAGGTTAAATTGACTCTCAACTCCTTTCTCCATGTCTTGACTGTGTTTCCAATTCTAGAAGAATGAAGTAATGATTTTGTTTGTTTTATTTATAGATTATAGGGTTTTATCTTGAGTTGAAAGGGTGTAATTAAGATACTCCATCATCTGAAAATAAACATTTTATTTTAGGAAATACACACTTTTAGCTTTTAAAAATCTGTATCTTTGGCACGTGATATAAATTTCAGGCACCTCTAGTCTTTTTTGTTGATGATTAATCCTGAACGAGCTTATTCAGAATGATTTCTTATAATTAGCTTTCCAGTGCATCTATAAGATATAGTATATTTTATATAATTAATAAAAATAAATATGTTTAGCTAAATGATGAAAGCTTATTATATTATAGGTTTTTTTAAACTTATAGCTTAAACACATTTGATTGTCTATGGAGGGAAATATGCTGGGTTAAATTCTGAAAGTTTTTTATTTATTTTTAAACTTATAGCCTAAGCACATCTGATTGTTTATGAAGAGAAATACTAATCTGTTAAAGATTGTATTAAAAGTTTGGTGCTTTTATAATTTGATCAGTTTACAAAGTAACCATCATGGACACAGCACTCTATATTTCCAAATTAAAATGTCATAAATCGTAATACATGAGTACGAATACAAATCTTTACACAAATACCTTACAACACAACCATAGTAATTTACCTTGGGATCACCTTTGGATTAGAAGTTTGCATTCCAAACACTGGGTTACCCTCAAACTGGTGTTGATGTTTATGGATTTTTGGTCACCAACTGAATCTATTTTTCATATTTTGGTCTTGTAAAAATGGTTTCATTGAAACAACAAATTTAAATACTACAATTTTGGTAATTACCATTCTTAATTTATTAATCCCTTTATGTTTAAATCAAGTTAACTTAGAACCTGAAACTAAGCGTATAATTAACCCCGAGGGATCTTTCCAACTTATGCATAAGAAAATGTCTAAAGCCCGGTCCACATGCAAGGCTTTGTACAGTACAACATTTTGCCTGCGCAGTTTGAGATGTTGCAAACAAAACGTTGTGTCTGAACAGGACAGCTTGCAATCATGTCACTGCGTGGAGTTGGTACATGGAGACGAACACTGAGACCAATATAATATTTATAGGTGGATTGCACATACTTGTCGGTGTGTGTGGACGCTACCCTCCATATTTTATATACGTGTTGCTCAGTTTTCCTTCTATTTTGGTGCAGGGACAATGATCGTGTAGTTCAACAACTTTGTTCTATATTTTTCTTGATTAACATTTTATTGTTCAGCGATGACTGATCTTCGTCAATATTTACGTGAGTTTCTTAGGGACACGGGATATCCCTGACTTTGGGATTTTTTAATAGCTAATAACATCGCGTGCACTTAGGATGTTTGATTTTTCTTTTTTTGCAAGACAAATTTAAAAGGTTGACTTCCTCCATAATGGATTCCGGGCAAATGAGTGGGAAAAACTGTGTTGAAAACTGAAAAGTGTGAAAACCACAGAACTGCAACGTTTTTTTATAAAAAAAAGTTTTGACTGCGTAGACAGAACAGTCATAGCTGAGTTTCAAAACGTTGTGTGTGGACTGAGCTTAACATTAATTATCCCAACCATCAGGATTCGAATCAGGGCATATCAGTTGAGGAGGCTAGCCAACTCATAAAGTTCAACATTTCAATAAATATGGCCACGGGTAAGGCTACAGCACTTTCTCTAAAACATAAATCTTCTTTTAACAATAAAAAACACGCTATTTCTTACTTTGGTCGATTATTTCTTCCTTTTTTTCGTTGTACTTCTCTATTTTTTCTCTAGGTCTGTGTCACATCAATTTCCGGATTGGCTGCCGCTGGCTCATTGTCTTCATGGCTTGCTAGTTTCTGTTATCCGTGGTATTAGCTGCCACATTTTTATGGTCCTTGCCAGCCAGGGAAGCCAACCAACCGAACACATTGTTCTTTTCAGATTCCGCTCTTACAATATCCCCAGAGAAACTTCCCAGCGGAACAAGCACATATGTTTTTACGATCGATTCAGCGATTGAAGAGAGTAGCTCTTAAGTTATCCGGCAATGTTAGAGCTAACTAAATACTTATTTGTACACAGCAGACTATCCAGACTATCAGAATTTAACTATACTAGTGAGTGAGATAATGAGGATAAGAGGCAGATTTGAGAGTAAATGTACTTGAATGTGCTTAGAAGTACAAGGGAACCCATACAAAAATATATTAGGTACGCTAATGTGGTATTGATGAGGAAGGTATGTTTTGGAGGAAATTCGCATGAATTTAGCTGGTGGTCAAGAGGAAAGCCATTAATTAAAAACTAGTCACAGTGCACTCGGCTAGGATTTTAATCCCGATATGGCCATCACCAGCAAGCCATACAAGATTAGAATGAGATGAGAAAGTTGGATTCACACATGAAGCTACGCTACACTATGCTATGCTAAGCTATACTATGTTTTAAAATCCATAGCCAAATATTCAAACCAAACCAGTTCACACATCAAGCTATGCCACTCTAAGCTACGCTATTTGAACGAAATCGTGGACCGGGTGATTTTTACACCTCACTCAAGCTAATTTTTGTACTACGCATGCACACAACAGTCATCCGCCAACCAATGTCCCTCTGGATTTTGGCTTCAATGAGGACTATAAGTCTATAAAATCCTGCTTTAGCTAGCAGAAAATAATTTCAAAAATTTTTCGAAATCATATTCCAGATCCGACATGAAATGGTGAAATTCATCGTAATTTAATCTCTTACAGGCATATATCATGTACACACAACAGTTCATATCCTTCGTCACCCATTACTGCTGCTAAAAAACAGCCCTTTTCATAATTATCTCTTCTACAGTAATTTAAACAATTAAGATGTTCACGGATACATCTTAAATCACAGAAGGCCATCTTGTATCTACGACTATAAATACTACACCAAACTGTCCAGCGAATAACTGAGCACAGTTCACAGTGTGAAACGCACAAGATAACATAGAGTTTAGCATAATATAGCATAGCATGGCGTAGTTTCAATGTGTGAATCCCCATTAGTCCATGTGCTTACTGATGCGGCCGCCTCGTGTTCTGACCGTACGGAAACCAAAAATAGCCGTATACAATAGTTTCTTTGTTTGACTAAAACAAGTATTTAACTGTTTGTTCTTTGAGATATGTCTCACGGTTGTTTTTATTACCAAATAAGAGTGTGATGTAGAATAAACCTATTTTTACGAGTGGCAGCCTACAAAGCTCATTTCAAATGCTTCAATATGCATTTAACTTCAGTCTATTACAGCCTTATAGGTAAGTACAGACAACTACAGAAAACATTAGAGCCATATTAGATCTTTAAGTCGCGTTGTACATTTTGTTTAAATATTTAACTGAAAGTCATAGTCAAAGAGGCTGTTTACAAAATGGCTCAGTATGTATTAAATATTCAAATACCAAATAAACATAATTTATAAAGCAAGAAAAAATAATTGTACAACTCTATCTGGGGGCAAAATACAATACAACGTTAAGATTCAAAATAATAAATTTAAGAAAAGACGAAATATTGACCATTACAATTAAATATTTAATCTTTGCATTATCTGAATATATTTAATACGTAAATATCTTTTCCACCTTCATAAAAAGAAATAAACTAATTTTATTATTGCTCCGTAACGATATATAAAATCTTTTTAAGATTTTTATGAGATAAATTTTAATTTGTAAATGTATGTCTTCGATAACTTTCTGTTAAAGACACTTAGTAACCACTTTAGCTTGTTCATTAGTAGATATTTATATATTTTGTCATGTTATAATCTTACAACGCTCCCGAGGTATCCACATTTAGTTGCATTAAAACACACACTGGTAGCACGTGGAATAAATGTCCTCCTCACTTAGTCTGGTTTTCTTGTGATGGTCAGGTCAAGGTTAAAGTTCCGTACTGGTGCAATCAGGATGAGTTCTCTTAAATGGCTTTTCACGCTCCTTCTAGCCAAAAGTTGGTAATTTCCTCTAAGTTTTATCTTCATCCCTTCCCGTTAGTGCAAATGAATGTTAATAGCCCGTACAGTTAGTAAGACACGTAAAAATATATTATGCTGTAATGGATGAGGAAGATAATATTTATGTACCCGCATTTTCGAGGATGGAAAGTCAGAAAACATCTTTGAGAGACTACCCTCAGTACACCCAACCTGAATTAGAACCCCGACCTCCCTGTCACGGGAATATCAGGGTAGATTAAGCGTGAACAAACAAATGCCAATGTTTCTGTCAGCCTCTCAGTTCTAATGTTCATGACTGTACACGGCGTGAATCTCTGTTCGTTTCCCTTTGATAACTCCAATCAATCATCCTTCACGTCACAGCGGGATATGAACTACTCATTTGTTTTCACAAACACACACGCGGGCATCGCTTTGGTAGAGACATGGTTCGGAAAACATCCGAAACCAAATTACAGATGTATTACTCCCATGGGGACCGCAATTTGATAGTGGCCGGAAGTCATCGATAAAAGTCATTAATCGAAGGTTCAATTCTCCGTAAGTTATATTGAATATTGATTTTTTTTTGTTTGTTTGTTTTAGATAATGTCTGGTCATTTTCCGTGGCTGAGTGGTTTAACGAGTTGACATGCTGCCTGAAAGAACTAGGGTCAATCCCACGGGGGTCTTTTGTTTGTGTGTTTGTATTGATACGAACTCCTAGTTATACAGCTGTACACTAACTAGAGTCCCTTGGTATTGATAACTCTATGAAAACTCAGTGAATAAACGTTATCAGCAACGGTAGAATATAATCATTGTCTAGGTCACTATTTTATTTTTAGTTTTGTGAGGTTGACTGTCTGCTTGTATTTTTTTTATATATTGGGGAATTTAAAGTGTTGTTATTTATAGATATAGGTTATTTACTACTCGACTTACTCACCCACTTAAATTAAGTGAGTACACTTAGCACTACACCGACAATTTTAGTACCAAGATATTTAAAAAACTGAAGAGCAAGACAAACCCGTATACACATAAATATCCTCATAAACATCACCCGTAGTCAAATAAAGGTACTTTAGATTGAGTAAACCCATTTGGCCACTCATCTATTTAAACACAATTCCTGGCTCGTTACGTCGTTAACCTACACAAACTAATCCAAGTTCATTGAATTCACAAGCTGAAAGTAAATTAAATGCATCAACATTCACGTGGATGTGGGATGATTCTCAATACATTATTAGCACCTGGTCAGAACCGAGCCCTTGTTCTACCGATACCAGCTACAATCCAACCTCCTACCTACCATTATTAAATCAATAATATTAGGAATCTTTTCTGTAAAAATTTGAACTATAGATAAGTGTCTATTAAAATTAGGTTGATAGCTCTCCTCCTGATATGAAATTTTTAGCCTGTTTTATTATCACTTAAATTCACATTTTTCTTTAGATTTGAGCAATTTAGATTTCTAACAATATTTCCCTAATTGTACTGTCAATTTACTAAATCCTGATTGACTATGTTATAAACAATTTTAGAAAACATTATAAGAATATGTAGTAAGAAGAGTAAATAATATTAAATACATATTTATATTATTTTCTATAATTTAACGTTTCACAATGTCATAAAACAAACACTATGTGAAGAAATTATGTAGTATGTTATATTAAGATAAAGAATGTTCATTGATAAATTTATTCAAAATTGTTGATATGTATCCCTATCTTGGGCCAGTTATATCCAGTCCACCTCACTACACCCTATCTCTTTCAGATCCATTCTAATGTTATCCTCTGCGTCTAGGTCTTCCCAATGGTCTCTTCCCATCGGGTCAGTACTCTGAACATGGTTCTAGTACCATTCACACTACATGTCCCACCCACCGTAATCTACAAGACTCGATCAACCTAAAAATGTCTTGTGATGAGTACAGGTTATGTAACTCATCATTATGTAACATTCTCTACTCCCCAGTGTCCTCATCCCTTTCTGGACCAAAAATATTCCTGAGCACCTCGATTTCAAATTTTTAAGCAAATATATTTTCATTTTTCTAGTAGAGTAAAAATGTTAAGCCAATTCCTATAGATCAGTAGTCTCCAAATTGTGTTTCGCGAAATCTTCCGAGGGGTTCGCCAAAATATTTCTGTAATGACGGATTTTTGCTGAAAATTGTGAGGAAATGGAAAGCATTTACAACTGTTTATCGTCTCACACTGAAGTCAGGTGATTATCTCGAGGTAGGACTCTTACAAGATTGTTTGGATTTAAACACGAAATTTTTGTTTTTATTACCAACCATCCCTTTCACAAAGCAATATGCATGCAAGATCAGGTGTAGCTCCAGGCTTTGGCCTATTGGGCAGAAATTTTCTCAAAAATGAACAATTTAAACATAATTCTTCAGGGATCAAATATAAGCGTTTTTATTGTGCAAGACCGTAGAGTCGTTCATGAAAAATAACTTTTGGGAAACGTGTTTAGATAGCAATCAAATGGAGTGGTATGATACACTTCACGACTTCATGGTAGACAATCAGCTTTCTTTGGATGAAAATGTTAAGAACATGGTTATAGAACACTTGAAGGGACTTAGAAAAACATTCAGAGAATATTTCCCAGCCATGTCCAATAATTACAATTGGATTCGCAATTCCCTGGTAGAGAAAGCTGTTTTGAAATCCTCCACATTAAGCCATTAAGCATGAGTGAAAAAGAGCAAATCCTTGAAATTTCTACTGATTTTGAATTAAAGAAAAGCTATAAATCTTTGACATTAATTGGTTTCTGGTTAAGTTTAAAGGAGGAGTTTCCAGTGTTAGAGAATAAAGCTAGTACAGCTTTGTTACCATTTTACTCTATGTACTTACTCGAGCGCAAAATATTTTTCTTCAGATGCCTATTTACAAAAATAAATACATAAACAGGATCAATGTGACTTGAGACTATTTATCGTCTTTGGTTTCTGACTAAATCTTTGTGCCATCCAAAGCAAGCGCATCCTTCTCACTAAGTCACATGAAGAATTGAGTAGCTGTTAAAACTTGTAAACAACTGTGAAACTTAGAATGGCATGGAATTTTGTGATTAAAGGAGGGTATTTCAGTCATGTAAAAGCAGCAATTTCCAGTACCACTTTAAAAGACACGGGAAATGTGATAATATTGTGACAGTAAAGATAAGAAAATTTTATACAGTACTTTGCTTATTTAATTTCAGTTTTAATTTTTAAAACAAATGTATACTTATTTAAACTCTTAATTAAGTGGTTTCAATATTATTTCATTATATTTGATAGAGTATCCCAAAGTACCTAACGGGGCTTAAGTAGGTTAGCTTAAAGGTATTAAACATTTTGACTACAATTAATAACTAAATTTAATAAATATTAAGTATAAAATTAAGTGCGTGGCTACGACTATTTACCAGGGGGTTCGTGCAACTCAAAAGTTTCTGAAAGGGGTTTGCGAGTCAAGAAAGTTTGGGAACCACTGCTATTGATAAAATACCATCTATTTAACTAAGATATTACTCACTACATTTAATTAAATATCATAGTATTTTAATGATGATTTGTGCACTGTACGCTATATATTGTTTATTATTGGACTTTAATCACTACCTTTAATTATAACTTGGTGTATTTTAATTGTGAATTGTGCACTGTGTGCTATGCATTGCTCACTATTATCCAAGCGCTATGCATGAATATAAACCTAGCCTTATTTATGTAAAGTCGATTCGCCACTGGAGTGGTGGTAGGTGACAGCTAGTAAAGCTACCAGATCTTCTCACCTGTATCCATTCACCAAATCATATGATTTGCAAGACCACACGTTGAGTTGTTGTCACTTTTGGCAGTCAAAACTTTCACAACAAACAATTTGGTTTTAATTATGTTTTTCTTTCACCGTTTTTATATAAATGAAATACAAATTTACGAAAATTGCACCTTTTGTGGAAATGGCGTCTGTGGTTCACTTTAAAATGCTTTACAAACTAGATCAACTGAAAGGCAGCGTTCTATTTATAAATTAAGTTGATGAACCAAACTAAAGGAAGGCCTCATACAAAAGATGTTCGGTTATGTCCATGTGCATCTGCCTGCCAAATAAAAATGTCTCATTTTGAAACTAATATTTTGTATGGATTTATTTCGATGAAAAAAAATATATATGTTTATTTCATATTTTTATTTTGGTGGTCTGTTATAAGAAGATATAGGTGTTAAAATAATAATTTACTCTTAAATTTATTATGTCATGCACTCTGAGATATCTTCTTGTCACAACAGCGAAATAAAGATACAATAAATATATTAATATATTTTGTTCTGTCAATAAGCTACAAAATAGCCAATTAAAAAGTAATCCTTAGGGAAATATTATTAAAAGCGTTTTTGAACACTTTTGATTGATAGCATAGTAATACTAGTAAAATAGCTATTATTTCCAAATAGGTCAACATCAGTGACTTCCAACCAATGTTTGCAATAAAAAATATTCTGCTAGATTTCAGTTACCCCCATTGTAATGGCAAATTGACTGTAAGTCTAAGATCAAACGAAATAAAGATATGGTATGTTACTTGTGTAGTGTAGTTAATACTTGTCATATAAAAACACATATTAGTTACTAATGTAAACAAACAACTAAACTATAAAAAAAACAAGTGACAGGCTACATTATGTATATTTATTAGTTGTCAAAGAAACACTAGATACCAACTAATGTTCATACGAAACAGCCAACCTAACCAAAATATAATTTTGTTATTTAATATTGAATGTATTCTGTAATTACTCTTCAGATTTGCAGTTGATTTGGCAATCAATGTAAAAATAAAACTAATGTCGTCTACATTCATTAGAATAATACACCATTGATTACTTAGTTTAAAACAACATCTTTGAAGACCCATCGATTTTTTTAACGGGCAAAAATATAGCCTGTGCTCGTTCTGAGAGTATACGGAACACATGAGTGAAAATCCTATATAAATCGGTTGAGCAGTTTTTGAATTTATCGCAAAAAACAAAAAGCAAACAATCCTCTTTATATAAGTGATATAGATAGAGGTAAAAGAACCGAAACAAAATACAACTAATTTACATTCAAAACCATAAAATAACTGAAAAAGTACATATCCCACAACTTTTTTTCGACACTGATTCACTCAGGATGAGATAGCGTGATGCTATATACATAATTTACCCATTTCCCAGAAAAATAAGGCGTATAACAGGAAAAGCTACGTCTCGATCCGATGAATACTTTTTTGTTTACTGGCAACAAACGAACAGAAAGATAGACAAAAACTCTAAAAAATATATTATTTGATCTTCTTGTAGTTTGTACTACACAGAAAAAATAGAAACTCTACAAACATTCTATTGTATAGATATACTTTAGAGTTATATAAAAGTATATACTACCATAAATAAAATTTATTCTTGTTGATACTGTATAAATCTGTTTTTACTGCGTCACAGCTTAGCATTAATTAATCTTATTTTACTCTAACAGCACATTTTTTACATGCGTAAGATTTAGTACACTTTTTCAACCATCTTTTTCTGCATTATATAACTTGATTCATAGAACTTTCATAATCTTAACCTATTTATCTTCATTTATTTTGTTTTAATAACCATTTTCAAATAATAAACCATTTTGAATAAATGTATATATGAAGATTCCTTGTCTTAATATTATTTATTGAATCGCTTCATCAATTGTTTGTTGTAAATAATTGTAAAACAGTGAACTATGGTAAATCATATATTTATTTAGGGCTAATGAGGTAAACGAACACAACTTATTCTGATTTGGGTGGATGGGAGCTGATAAATTATTTCTTTAAAGAATTGCTGGTAGCTCTACTTATAAATCACAGTCCAAATTTGTATCTAGATTAGTCAATGTTAGTTGCTGATAGACCAAACGGTAAATTATATTATATATTCACTTGGGTGGGCACGCGGATAAATCAGTCAGTCTTGGCTAGTCTGATTAGCTAGGGACAAGGAGGTCCGTGCTCGAATCTCATACGGGTGTAGAGAGGTGTTTATTTCCTAGATGGTTTCTCACTCTACCTGCATACAAAAACGAGTTTATTTCCTCTAAATTCTACCTTCCTCATTCTTACTCTATTAGTGTAAATAAGCGGATAATCCAAACGGTAACTAAGACGCTTGTTTATCAGGAAAAAAATTGTTACATTAAATACATAAAATTATAATTAATTTGTATAAAATATGAATCAATCCATCATCCAAAACACGGTCCCTTCCTTCATTTCTTTTAGGCATCGCTAAGCTTCTCGTAATTTCCAAAACAACATCAGTTAATTACCCCCTTAGCCCCATTCCCCTATTTTTATAAAATAAAAACAACTAACTCCAGTAAACTTTAGAATAATGTTGCTTTCAGCACCCAAATTTAAACTGTTGCTCTCCAAAATACCGATAACTAATTATCCAAAACTTTGTAAAACCCAGAGAGCAAGGTAGGACCTACCCAAACTGAACTTGTAAATTATATTCCAATGTTTGCTTCAGTTTGAACAATTTAAAATCATTTCAAACCATTTGACAAATAACTGGTGTGCAAGCGTGCTAAACTTTCAACCTCATCTAGTTTGGTTTGCCAGTGACGTGCAGGCTGAAATTTGAAACCAGCCTGGGTGTAGTGATAGTGGTTTATTATAAATTGTTCCAACGCTCCCTTATTGTGAATGTGGGTACAGTTCTTCTCCTTTGTACTTACCTCCTCTCTACTCTACTAGCGGGATTAAGCACGATCATCCCAGACGATGAGACACGAAGCAAATAAGAATCAACTTGTGTGACTGAGTAAAATGTTTGATTAATACGTGCATCATATCCTACTACCCATCTGCATTATCTGCATATATTGGATATGAAAGAGGAACGTAGGATTTAGAGGAAATTTATCCGCATTTGCGTGGAGGGGGAAGAAGTAAACCGTACAGAAAAATCCCACCTTATTAGAGCCGACCAAGACTCGGACATGATTTTCCTATCACAGGCAAGCCAGACAAGATAAGACTGATTTCTTTGTTCACTTCCCTTAAAATACAAGCTTTCATTTTAAACCCCAACTCAGATGGACTGCGGCGAGAGAAGGGGGGTCTCCAAATGTCACTTAGGACGATAATTTTCTCCTCTTTTATCCACGCTAAGATGGGTGCATTTGCCTTAAATTATAAAACCACCCTACTCATTTTAGCAATTTTTTATTAAGTCTTTAAATAACCTCCATAATTTTGTTTCTATCACCACGTCCTATCATCCATTTGGGCTAAACGCATAATATGAACTAATTGCAGTAATGTATTAGGGATCTGTTCAGTTTCATTTATAGTAGGTTTACCCACATTTGCGTGGAGGGAGATGGGAAACACATTTAGGAAGATACACTTTCAGTAAACCAATCTGAGAGTCGAATCCCACTATCAGTGTGACCGGCTGTCAAGTACATCGCAAAAGTGACGCCTGATACCATTAGACCACCAAAGTGGATTAACTTTCAAGTTGAACTTTATATGAAAATCACTAAACCTACAGAACCAAAACACTTAGCTAATAAAATTTTAAAAATAAGCTGGCTTACAAGAATAATGTCCCTGACTATAAGGATAAAGCCCGGGATTCGATCCCAACTGGTAGCCTCGATGGTTTCCCATATAGTATATAAAGCCCACTATTCCTCCTCCCATGAGATTATAGGTGCAGTTCCTTCCAAATATTGTTCCCTTCCAATCCTACCTTCTGGATAGAGGCAATCTCATGTAAGGACAATATTACCACCCAAACCTAACCGACCCAACGGTATAGTGGTCAGTGAACTTGGCTACGAGCTTAGGGGTCTCGGATTTGATTCCCGGCTGGTTACTTGGGGATTTTTCCAAAACGGGAACTACCCCAATGGTCCTCAATGTTTGGTTGGTTAGGTTTAAGTCTTTCCACTGGATCCAAACCCTAATACTATCATCATCACCTCATCTCATCGGGACAAGAAAAGGGCTTCCGTGGAAATAATGTATTATTAGAACATTCGGGCGTTTCCTGGGCAATGGTACATTAGTACTGGCTAATCTTTCCACTACTGGGTTACGAATGATGTATCCCAGACGCGCAATTTATATATATATATATATATATATATATATATACACCACTCTTTTCAATACCTTTCTAAAACACCTTGTAGAAAAAGAATGACACGAAGTATTGTTGTTAAAAAAATCCCCTTACGCCCCCCCCTCTTTATCACCCTTCAAACCCTTCAAACACACTCTTATCGATATCGCCCTTTAAAACTGTTTGAAGCCGCGTGAACCCTTCTCAAGCGATATCGGTTTCTCATCTTACTCCCCTTTAGCACGCCCCCTCCACTCTCCCCAAACTATCCTTGAGGATATATACCCTCCTTTCATACTACCCCTTCTCTTATATTGGCATTCACCCTCTTACCCTGGTATTAAACCAAGAGAAGGAGCTATACACGCATTGAGCAAAGGCGGTGGGTATTCATATAAGCTTTTTGGAACGTTCAAGAAATTGAGCCACTATTGCGGAAAATTAGATTTATCAATTTTGGGGTCACTTTCTTTTATTTAGAGAGTTTCAAGGTTTTCGCGTGAAATGTATTTATTTTTAGTTCTAAGCAGGTATGGCTTATAATCGTTCTTAGGGCAATCAAGGCTTGAGAGGTCTGTAGTAGTAAACTTTCCCCTTCCGTTCACAAGCCATTTGACCAACCACACGCATAGTAATGTGATGAACGAGTGCATGTTGTCCTACACATTAGATCAGCTGGTAGCACGCCTGTACTCAACCAAGGGTCGTGGATTAGATTCCTGGCATGGTTGACAAATTCGTCATTGGTAAAACTATAGTTGTGCCCCTCTACCACTTTTGTGTTAATGAATTAATGGACGAGGAAGAGGATGTTGTGTTTGTACTAAGCTTAGGTTTGTCTTGTGAGATTAATTCATGTGTACGTTAAATACCCCACATTAAAAAATGAGATATGTTTATTAGAGTTAGTGGGAAATTTTGATACAGAATGGGAAGAAATGATCTATTAATACAGCAGGTAGACCTGGAAAAAAACCACGAGCTATCCTTGTGGTTTAAAGAAGCCATTTCATTTTAATAATAAATGTGTTTATTTACTGATTCTACGTTATTTATAAAACGACTGCGTCAACTAACCGTGTGAATGTATTTGTTTCGACTTATATACATTCTTTATTTTAAGTTTAATTTAATGTGCAAAGGATTAGTAATAATAATAATAATAATAATAATAATAATAATAATAATAATGATAATGATAATGATAATGATGATAATAATAATAATAATAATAATAATAATAATAATAATAATAATAATAATAATAATGATAATGATAATGATAATGATAATGATAATGATGATAATAATAATAATAATAATAATAATAATAATAATAATAATGATAATGATGATAATAATAATAATAATGATAATGATAATGATGATAATAATAATAATACCACTACACATATTTTCTTATTTTTGATCACAAGAGGATGTAAATTTATCAGTGAATATTTTAAGAAAAGTAAATAGATTTTTATAGTCAAGTTGTGTGATTTTTGAACAAACGGTTCAAACCGAACGATTGCTCCAACTGAACTAGTTGTACTAGTGCAGTTTCTAGGCTTGATATAGTTTAATGAAAACTAGGGGGATGTGACAAACCAATTGTAACTCTCTAGATCGTAGCTAGAACGGGGGAGGGGGAACTAGTGGTTTCAATATTCTTCGCTCCCTTTAAATTTAAAATAAAAAAATTAAATTAAAACTGCTTTATTTACAGTTCATACAATTTAAAAATTAGGGTAAACAAAAATATATATACCTAGTAGCCACTATTCTGATATTTAGCACACGATTGTCTTAAGGCTCTTAATATAAGCTAAAAGGTCATTAACACCTGGGAGCGCACTTAGAGATGATCAGAAACCCTTGAACCACTCACGATTTCGCCCCTCACTAGGAACTAAGTTACTTAGAACTGACCGGAAATAAAATTGGTCAAGTGATCATAGCTATTGTTCACCAGATTCTGAAAATTGGAAAAATGACACCTGGACACGGGAATCGAACCTGTATCCAGGTGTCATTTTTCAATTTTCAGAATATGATATCTAGATGGAGTAATCCTCACTAAAAGCATAAATAATAGCTTTGGCTATTTGATTATATTGTTTACCAGGCCATGAAACTGGTGATGAAATAAAATATATTTTAAACATTTATTGTTATAACTAATAAAATTATAAAAAATCGTATAAACATTTATTTTTTGTAAAATTTAGTAAGCCCCTTTATTTAGTGTCAAAATATGTAAATAGCTCATTTATAAATAGCATATTTTGTCAAAATGGTTCTAGTTAGACAGCTAATACTACTTTTTTAACATTATTATACCTTTACTAAGCTTTTATTTACGAAGAATGTAGTAGTATCTACATTGTTCACACTTTGATTGATTGTTGTTTTATTTTAACTATCAACTATACTATCAACGAATCTTACACCCGAAGGTTGGCCCTGAAGTGCTTTCCATCATTTTGGAGTTGGGCATGCACGCAACCCTTAGGCCTATTAGTGCCACCCACACCATCTGGAAGAAAGCACATGTCCTAAGGAATTCCTGATAGTGCTATAGATTCCCGTTACTTTCCGCACTAGATTTATACGAGCGACAGAGAAAGCACCTACAAATTTTGCCGGAAAGGTCTTTTCACAAATCTTTTAGCGATCTTTTACATACCTAAATCTACATGGGACCAAAGGATTGCTTCCCTTTCGAAGGAAGTTGTGCTACGGAATTTCATCAATCAGTAAAAATCCGTCGAGCTCAGCTGCGTTTAAACCCGCGAACAGTGGGTCCATAGGTGAGCACTTTACCCTAAATCCACCGAAGCCCACTATATATTATAACTCCTACATTGTATAGATCCCTGTTCTGATCTACCAAAAAACTCAAATTTTATTCTAAAGGCATATAATGTTCATACAAGTTCTTGGCCTTTGTTGGTCAGGGGAGTAATCTTGCTGTTTCCTAAGAAAATATTTAATTTAAAAATTAGGCTTATTGTCATAAAAACATAATTATACTATACTGTTAATTGTCAGCATAGTTATTCAAAGCGAATCATGCACTACTTTTAAGAAGTTGTAGATTTTATTCCTGAGTATAAATTAAAAATGAAGTGAAGGATCTTCAAAGTATATTTAAAAAGTAAATTAACGCTACAATACATACATGAAGGATAAATAAATGTGCCTACTAAAAATCATAATTATATATTTCATGATTGATGAATGTTTAAGAAAATACGATCTATGAAATATTATTGTTTAGTCACTTAGCTTGGGAATATTTTTCTTGTTACCATTATGTCCATAAACGCTGAAGTTATGGGGTGGGGGTACATTTTTCCATTCCTATTGTTATACAGAGGGGAAAGGAGGGAGCAACATTTTGAAAAAATTGTGCAGTGACCTTTTTGTGTATGTTAAGGGATATAAAATCTTCAAATTGTCCGTCTTCTATCTTAACCTAAAACTATTTTGATAATAATTGATACAATCTATCTTGTCATAGTACCAATAATATTTGTAAAGCTAATAAATCATGCAACATAAGTGTAGGGCTATCGTATGTTGATGTATACGTATTTTTCTTTAAAATAGTTTTGAAACTTTTTTCAATGTAGATATTGGACAGACGCAGAATCAAATTGGTATGCAGCGTTCACATAATTTAGCAAAAAAAGTACTAGAAGGAATTTTGTGACTATCTATTTTATTATCATGTGCCGATAAAAAATATAGGTACTTTCTTACCTCCATTCCTTTGATGTGCCTTATTTGCACGTACCCTTACGGATTTTCTCTACTCAACCTATTTTAACCTGGACATTTTGTCATTTTGACTCCTTCCACCAGAAAAAAAAAAGTTCCAGCACTTATGATTACATTAATTTTTTTATATCAAATGTAGTCAGGCCGTCCCTTTATGATAATGGGTGTAGCGGGAGGTGATATATTATAATAGTTTTATTTATGTGGCACAGGTAGCCCCTCCCATCCTCCCAAATAAATGTTGAATGTAGTCCTGATGTGAAGTCTTATTATTGCTATTATAAATCAGATATATCACAATGTAAAGCATAGCCCCTAAGAATAAAACATTAATGTTATAAGACAGGTAATATTATTGAAAATGATTGGATTTCACTGATATTCAAAGTGTACGGGGGTAAAGGATTATTGTTTACTTTGTATCTTAACTTATTTGAGGTATTTAACGTCCACTTTCTAAAACTGACATTATATCAGCACACTAGAATTTCCATGAGCAAGAGTAGAAGAGCAGACCAATTTTGCTGGGAAAAGTATTTTCACAACCCTTCTAGGGTTCTTTTACATGCCACAATCAATATGGGATAGAAGGCCTTACTTCCCCTCCGAAGGAAGTTATGCTACGGATTTTTATCGCTCAAGAAATATCCGTCGACCCAGCTGGTTTTGAACCCCAAAACATCGGATCCTGAGGCGAGCACTTTATCCCAAGAACACAGAGGTCGATGTATATAATCTGAAATAGGATTATATCGTTACAAAATGCCCTTAATACAAGAGTTTCAATGAAGAGGAAAATGTCCCACAACTTACGCTTTTAATTTTCTTCTTCCCTTGAGTTTTACATTTATTTATTTTCCCTAGGCCAGAGCATGGACCCAAACACCTCCACATCTTATAGGTTTGAGTGAAGTAAAAAATAGAATATTAAAAACCATTCTTTAAGCATTTGAATCTTGAATAAAACCATTCTAAGCTATCGTTATATTGCCATGTTTAGAGTAGATGTCTCTGTCGGAGCCAAATATTGATTTTAGGGATATATTAAAAAACTAAATAACTACCTTTTGACTTGTTTGAGTTGAACCCCAGGTGTTCAATCCTAAATCATGGTGCTTAAGGTGGGGTAGGAATGGTTTGGAGTTCACCACATATTGGTTAAATATCTAATAGAGCTCAGTCCATAAGCTTGTGAAAAGAGCCTTCAATGTAATTTTTGGCAAAAAGTGGCAATTTTAAAAGGATATGTAACAACTATTTATTTGAAACTTAAATAAATAAGTGTCCTCATAATATTAACACTAAACAAATTTTAAATTCTATGTGTGTGTCTTTAACTGGTGTCTGTCTTACACAAGTAAACTTATTATTATTATTTTAAAAATCTTAAAATAATAACTTACGTGTTTAAATGAAGATATAATTCTAGTTATAAAAAATCACTTATACAAAGTACCATTAGTTGGTAGCTTTAAAAATGTTATATACTTTTTTGAGTTATAGTAAAACTAGTGGCACCGTTAATTACTAATAATTAGGTTGGGTAAGGCCCCGACATTTGTAATTTATCAACCTTCCCCAACCTTCCTACATTCCCGCTCACCGCACTATCTTTATATGATTCATATTTATTCATAGTAAAACGATCCCTGCAATAGGGACTTGTACTGAATTATGCATCATATCATAGAATTAGTTTACCTACAACAGTATCCCCTCCCCACCTCCCTAAAATATTCCGTGGATCCACCACTGGCTACCCACCCCTTAGTGGTTTTTAAACTACCCGATAAGTTTTGATCAAACTTTCAACTTCACTTCCATTAACACGTTTATCCGCCTTCAAACACGCGCGTAGAAGTCAAATTTTGTTTCGTATCTATACTGAACAAGTGTGTATAAAGGGAGGGTTTGGGGTTCAGAACCCCTTGAATAAAGGGGGATTATAGTGTTTTACTTTTACTACAGTTTTAATTGCACGCGCTATCAACCAAATACTAGTTGGAAATGTTTATAGCCTGAACTGGTGGTAAAACGTGAAAAGTTGGCTATGTTCACACTTTGGCAAAAAATTATTTTACTACGCCGTTTCACCACTATCTGGTGTTTTACAACATAATTCCGTTCATCAAAGTTTCACATATTGTACTAGCCACCCATCTTAAACCCCTTGCTGGGCTTGAAAAATATTTTAGAAAATATTAAAATAATGCTCTAGACTTTCAAAGATTAACAGAAGTTTACGATATTTTACTTCCGGCTTCCAAAATGGCAACACTTGTCAAAAATAATAATTTTAGAACACATAATTTACCATACAAATACATACACGTAAATATTTAAGTTCTCAAAAAAAGATTCTTCAAGTGGCAAATCAACTATAACTATAATCTTTCGACTTTTTCTGTTGGTTAAAGATAAATTAACTTTCTCTGTTCATAAAGTTCGGTCTCTTCGTCTCATCATGAAAAATAAGATGAATATTTAAAATGGTTGAAGTTGTTTTCAGTGACACTTTGTTTGAAAAATATCAACTTCTAGGAGGAAAAAAAGTTGCATAAGATCACGCTTTTATTAAAATGTTTCGAATAAATACTTTTATATAATCTAAAATTTCAACTTTATAATCCTGCAAAAAATATCTAATATACTGTAGCTAGATATGTTTACTTTAAAACAAAGAAACACTTGTTTAACTAAGTAAAATCGTTATTTAGGAAACCATATTTCATCGACAACATGGTTAAGAAAAAAAACATCCATAACACATAGTTACCAATCACAGAGCAATGCACTTAGAAACCATCGAAATTTCTCAAAGCCTGCTACACTGTTCTACCAGTATAGGATTATAGCCCCAGATTCTTTTAATAGTTCTGACTGTTCTACTAGCTTAGGATTCAAACGCCAGATACTATTAACCTTTCAGACCATCCTACCATCATAGGATTCAATCCTCAGATGTTTTTAACCTATCAACAACCTATCAAGATATGATTAAATCTTCAGATACTTTTTGCGTGTCTGACTCTTCAACCTGCATAGGATTCAAACCTCATATACTCCTAGCACATCTGACTATCTTACAATATATACGAGGCAATATGTATCTAAATTAACTTGGTTTACCCTGAAAGATAGCAAGCTTATTCTACTTAAACTAACAAGGGCATAGCTTATAAAATAAGTTAGATAGTGTAAGTTTGATCCTTTCAGGGCAAGCGGAGAGTTAATAAATACGTACAAATCTTTCATAATAAGGTTTTTCACTTTTTTAAATATTAAAAATGTTCATAAATAGCTAGTTATAGTAATACTCTTCTCTATAAATGGAATAATTAAACACAATATTTTTTTAATGCCTGTAATATCTATTAATGAATTAAGAAATGTACATGTGGTACCAATACCAATTATCGGTACAAGGAAGTTTGTGAACATTTTTTACAACGTTTATTTATAGCATGCCATAAAGATGCGCACTATTCCCAACATTTTTTCATCTACTTTGGTTTATCATTACTCTTTGACCCCCAACAGATGAGGTTAACGTTGTATGGATATTACCACTTTTAAGCTAGGCATACTTTATTCTCTGGAAATATTTTGCTTTCTCTTGTTCCGTTTTAATTTTTTGTGAGTTAGTTAAAAGTGTATTTACCTCGTTAAGTACGGGATGTTGAAAATTAATGAGATATTTTTAAAGTCTACAAAGAAAATGATTATGCAGTACTGTAGAGCAAAAGAAAGAAAAGATTAATCACTTGTTTAAGCTCTTTTTGCCACATATATTCTTTCTCGTTTGGTTCGTAGAGAACATATTTATTTTTTCTCTTCAATTTTGTCCAGTTATTTTTCTTCTTCTGATTTTAGGTTCTGTCCTTTATTCAATAAATTTTGTATTTATTTTATAAAGCCATTTGCTAAGCTAATATTTGTAGAGATAAAATTAAATCATTTCATTCATTTCAATTTGGTTTTAGCAATAAATTAGTAGGATTTTGGATTTTGGTATTTATCACGACGTTCATAAATACATTTATCCCTATTATGTGCTATTATGTGATCCTTAGAAAAGATAAAAACAAATATATTTGCAGCCTATTATGTATTTTATTTTTATTTGGTCTTATTTTCAATTCTAAAATCTAAAGACCTCACCTGAATGAAACAATATTTTAAAGATTCAAAAATATTTTGTTTCAACTTAAAATATGTGGTTGTATCTTAACTTTTAACTGTATAGCCATATGTAATTTAGTTACACAATAATATAATTGGGATTATTATAGTCTAATTTCTAACCATTGTTTTTTAAAATGCCAAGCACCTTGATGTGTTACTATTACACGGGCTATGGCTCGTTTGTACCTCACTTATTTAGTCTCATTGAAATAATATTTTCGAGCAAGCTGGAAATCGAACCTAAAGCTGGTTGGGCACCATACAAAAGCCAACGTCTAAATATTCATGTCCACTGATGGTCCTTCTTTCCCCATTAGTAGTAGGTTAAGAGCATCATATAAACCAGTGACTCCTAGCCTTTTCTAAATTGTGGAAACCCTGAAACCAATGATAATTCACCCATGGCCTCCTTAACTTCCCCCACCATACGAGGAGCAATTAAAAACATACTCACACATTTATAATATTATATGTAGCCCATTTCATATTAATAAAAGGAAGAATTTGTCATGTCAGACAGTAATGGAATGACAAATGTTTAAGCAAATTGTGAATAACAAATCATTTTTGTGCTGGCAATTGTTGGGCTGTATTAAAGAAGGTGTCGCAAAAAATGCAGCAATTTTATTAAAGGCTGGTAAGTAAATAGGTTTGGAAATGAACGCTGGAAATACGAAATAAATATATATATAATAGGGTGTTTGAAAACAAGGGGCTTGGGAAAATATTTAGTCCAAAAAGGGATGAGGGATAAATAAAGTCTAGTAGATTATGGCGGGAGGTGCATGCATTGAAAATGGGAGATTCTAGAATCTTGTTCAGGGTACTGACTGGCAAATTCAATGGGAAGAGACCATTGGGAAGACCTAGACGCAGATGGGAGGAGAACATTAGAATGGACCTGAAAGAGAAGGGGTGTAATGAGGTGGACTGGTTAGAACTAGTTCAATATAGGGATATGTTGCGCACTTTGGTAAGTGCGACAATTACTTTTCAAGTTCCTAATGTCATAGAATAAGTAAGTAAGGGAAAATACAAATAAAAAATAACTTAAATATTTAGATTAATTTCGTGGACTCCCACAGGACTCTTCATAGACCCCAGGTTGGGAACTTCCCCTTTAGACGGTTGTACATAGTCTGTAACGTTACATGTTTAATAGTAAACTCTCCAAATATATAGAAATATTGTCCCAGAATAAGATATTTTGGTTTCATTTTCTCATATTTTACTAACAGGATGGATCAACATGGGTAAATGTATGTTAGTTGTAGTTTATTTTCCTGGAATAAAAAACTTTGCTCAAGAGCTGACCTAAAAATTATTCACCCCGTCCACCGGGTTACGATAGTTTTATTGAAAGGGAAAGCGTAGCCTTGGCACAATTCTTTTTAGAGAATAAATCTTGCGCGGACTGATGCATTATTGGTGGATTCATTTTTGAGGGTCATGGGGCTAGTAATAAACCCATTGACCCAGGTAAAAGGAACACTCGTTGTGTTAAAGTTAAATAGTACAGAAGTGAATTGATCACTCCAACTCGTTTTACAGTCAAACAGGATGGAAATATGTTAGTTACAATTATTACTTATATCAATCAATAAACTAAACTAATAAGTGTAATATTTTCACATTTTATAAGAAAAACGTTGGTATGAGACGTACCTATCTTTCCCCCGAATACAAGACAACATACATATTTCACCCACAAAGAAGTAACTCGTGTGTCGAGATCAATCAAAGCGTATATTGAGCAATTCAGGATACGAGCATGGGATATCTGGTTATAATACGCCACGTGTGGCTAGAATTCTCAAGGTAATCTAAAACAGAGGTGACAACCAGTGTTCCACAACATTTTCTAAGGTATTTTTTAATAATATAAGGTAATAGATAGAAGTATGTAAGTAAATCATGTGGACATTAGTCAATAGTTTGAAGACTAGCTTCAATATATCTCACTATTCATACCATCTGACTTTGTTGTTTATGTAATTACAATAAACAGTCCTTGAAATGTATGTTGGTAAAATATAAGATTAAAATATTTACTGCTAGCAACATATGAATATTTAGGCCTATTCATTTTAATTCTTACCTAATTTAATAGAATAATTTAGCAATGTTAATTTATCAATGCGAAATATTGATCTGATATTACAACTTTTAGACGAGTGTGCCGTGAAAATATTTTCTTCGACTAAGTGTGCCCTGAGGTAAGAAAGGCTGGGCATCCTTGGTCTAAACATTCCTGTGATGATGGGCCCTTTTTTACCATTGGCTGTCGAACCGGATGATCTCAGAGTTGGTTGGGCAGAATATAAATAACATTTCCTAAACCACCATTCTCGCTACCAGGCCTGCACTTACCATTGGTAGCCGAACCACTATGCCCTATTGATATATGAACACAGTCTCAGGGCCAACGTTTAAACATTCATTCTCGATCGCAGGAGGAGTTTTCTATTGCAAAAATAGTTTATATGATTATGTTTATTTCAAAATTATTTTCTTGAGAGAACATAATTTTTAGGTTTCCCCTTCACTTTTCCAAATTTTCAAAATTCCTACAATATAATGGATTGTTTGCAAGACCTTGTAGAGCTGATTTTTTTTTCACTTTACGAGTGTTTGCTTTCCATCATTAGCCCTGCAGTCAAATAAAGTAGACTACCACTCCTGATTGTTTCTTTGTATCATTAAATATTAGACTGCAAAGACTATTTAGGATAATAAAACCAAATCTAGTAAGTTTAATATAGTTATGCATTGCTACTTTTAAAACAGTTTTTTACATCACGACTTTTTTAAGGCTCTGAAATTTGGAAAATTAGCTAAATATAAATACATTCATTTCCAAACGAACCAATATTTATTAAACCTTTTTTAATAGTTGACTAATTCACAATTTAACTGACCGCATACTGTACATATTAATAAGGTGTTTATTTCTAATCCTGTTAGAAAATCTTTGTCTTTCGGTTCTAAAAATCCTTTTATTTCTTGTTTTCATTGTGTGTGTGACACTTCCGTCTCCTCTCTTTTTTTCTCTGTGTTGTGGCGGATAGGTACGGAATTAGGAAGTAAATTGAGTTGTCTGCGAACAGATAAAGGTTCCGTAAATCCCCCAGATAGTAAGGGTCCGTCCGTAGTGGTAGAATGAGAGGGGAGGGGAGAATGGTGATAACCCATTGGGATCAACACCCCCACCCATTCCCGTCCTTCACAAACCCCAACCCCATTTTGTCATAGGAAAGCTGACAAATCAATTGCGACTCAACTCATATACTACAAGGGTGCGTCGTCGAGGGATAGTGCATCTTCTAATTTACAGGGATTACTCCTGCACCAATACATACCAGGAGCATGGGGAGGAAGATATTTTGAACAGAAATTAAACATAAATGAAGTTTTTTTAAAGCACAATTAAAGTAGTTTTTATTACTAGTAGGCCACTTTTTCTTTAAAACTATGAATTATGTTTTCACACACACACACACACACACACATATGTGTGTGTGTGTGTGTGTGAAAACACAAATAGAAAGAGAGATGCTATATATATATATATATATATATATACTATCTTACTACCCATCAGAACTATCCGCATTTTACAACACGTATGGTGTAGGAATGAAATCGGTATAATTTATAGGATATTTACCTGAATTTACGTGGCAGGAAAGTAGGAGACCATAAAGGAAATAAACTCTCAAAACAAACAAACAAAAAAATATTACACGATATCGACGCAATTTTCTATGTGGCCACAGATAACTGATGTGTGTAATTTATAAATAATTAATTGATCAGTAGAGGCTCTATATGATGTAACTATATAAATAAATATGACCTGAGATTATGAAAGACACATTAAATCGCATAGTAATAATAATAATACATTGAGACAAGCACGTTTCTTAAGATTAAATTTTAATGGTGTGATTGTGTAGATCAGAATAATAACATTACCATATGAATTTGAAACCTTACCTTCCAGTGGCCGGTGCGTAGATTCGAAAGAAAAAGGCTCAAATCTTTGTCTGGGTGTCATTTTTCTGAATTTAAATAATAATCAACCCATTCTTTTCCTTCTCCACTAAACTCATATATAAATATAAAATGATGATTTGCTGTATATTATTTTTCCTCATATCAGATCATAACAGAGGATAGTATACGTTTTTTTTAGCGATATCGTAAAGAACATGGTCTGTTAAAAATTGCTCCTTACCCATTTCGGAAGAAAAGGGTTGTGAAACCCCCTAGAAAACCAAATCCTGTGGTATATTAGCATTTCACCCTTGCCCTAACCTCTAACCTTGTAGCTTGCAACCGGGCGCTTTCTTCGCCCTTTTCTTAACCCATAAATATGTTCTTCAAGCCACCCTCTAGGGATTCGTTCACTGACTTTTATAGTCCAATTTACGAAAAAAAAAAATGTAAAAAAAAAAAGATGGACAGTAAGTTCCTCATTTTATCGTTACTCTTATTTATATCGTTCTTAAAATAACCCCGTCTCACTATGTTCATATATTTCTGAAATGGATATTAGTAACTTAAATGAAACAAGTCGTATCTTAAAAAACCTTACGTTATAGAATTCGGGTTTATTCTTAAAGATACCGTATTATTTAGAGTGCATTTGGGAAAATATATAATATATATTTTAATCCATAAAACACTCTTGACTGTGAGCACGCGAACTAAACGTCAAACTCATTTAGTGTCCTGGCCTGCAATAGGTAGTTTGGGATTCTAATCCTGGCTGATTGCACTAAAATTTTGTTTTCCTAAATGGTTTACCATTCTTTCTCTATGCAAATTTGGGTGCATGTACTCAAAATCCACCTTCATCATCCCTTCTCTATTAATGTAATTAAATTTGAATATCTCGGACGCTTAGTAAGACGCAATGTAAGAAATATTTATAATCAATCAAAAAAATTATAAATCTTATACAAATTTTTGCTACAAATAATTATGAGTCAAATATTACAAAAACTTATATTTTTCTATCAGGAATGTGAAGTTTTACCCTTTGCTTAGATATACTAATGTTCGAAGAACTGAGCTACCTCTGGATCTCAGTCATGCCCAACAAACGTTTATATAACTTCTTGAAAGATACAGTAAACATTTTGGGGTAGTAGCTTAGAAGGTCAAAGTTCTATACACCAACCGGTGCAACTCTAGTATTTCGATTTCCAGAATGGGCCCACGCTGGTGGCTTTCGCGGTTTAAAATGTTAGTTTCAAAATATATTAGGTTGCATTTTACAGGAATACTAAGAATTCAATTCTCATACGAATTCACTTAACCTGATTTAAATTCTTGCTCCGTTGTTCGTAATAATTACAAAAGGTATGAAGTTTTAAAAACTTTGTGTTGAACTTAATAATAATATTTTCTCGTGATTTGTAACTCCATGTTCTAATTCAATTTGTCTTTCCGAGAGATAAATTGGGAACATCTCTTCTCTTGAAATCGAAGTTTGTATCTGGCTCGAAATTCTTTTATTTTTCCTCCGAGTAAAAGGATTGGGGAGAATTTACTGAGGGATGAATCCACTTGAGCGGACTGGCCTGCTGACGTCAGCTTTTGCGCTGATCCCTCTTGGTCGTTTTCTCAACTAGTAGAAATAATTATTATAGAGCATGAGGTCTAGAAGGCAAACATTGGATTTCCTGGGGAGAATTTTATAGAGTGATACGAGAGTTTACTAACGAATTTGGCTGAGTAGGTATATCTCTGTGTTGCTAAGATAATTATGTTGAATTTGCTTTTCCTTCAACGCTGATGTGTAGACTTCTACATGTGCGCGCGCGCGCGCGCGTGTGTGTGTGTGTGTTGTGTGTGTGTGTGTGTAGCGTTTTCACTTTGAAAGCTACATATCTATACAGAATATATACATTTACAGGGTGTCTGCCCGAACTTAAGCCACAGCATTTGCGGGAAGAAAGAAACAGAAAATCCTGGTAAAAAATAAATGTCCGGAAAAGTCATCTTGCACCACTAAATGAGAGTTTAAACTACAGTAGCCCCATGTCTTATTTGGTACTGACTGACAGCTGACGGCTTTGAAAAGCTACCAGACCAAATTATGTATCCCTGCACCGAACCTATCTGCAAAAAAACATGTGTTTAGCAGCTGTCACTTCTGACAGTCAAAATTTAGGTATATACCTAAATGTTTACTGTCAGAAGTAAGCTGTGAACTGTCAGTCATCACTAATGAAGCCATGGGGCTACTGTATGTGTAACAACACTGGAAGTACGCATCTGTCAGAACTTGCACAGCAAGCTGCATATCGCTAGGCCGGCCGAGGCGCGAGCAACGTTGCCAAAAGGTGAGCCCGCGTCAAATGCAACTGAACAAGCTGGGAAGGGAGTTTTGAACACCTGCTGTGTGATGTGCCTGCCTAATGATATGCCACTTGTACACGTATGCACTTACAGCTGCGTACTCTCGGCGTTGTTGGATCAAACTTCAGCTTACATTTAATGAGACAAGATAGCTTTGCTGAACATTTTTTTACTGGGGCTTTCTGTTTATTTCTGCCCACAGTTACTGTGGTTTAAGTTTAAGTAGGGCGTTTAGAAACACTCTATATACATGCGTGTGTGTATTTACCGTCTCTTAGCACCTACTCTTGATCTAAATTCTTATACACAGCTCTCATTCTCTACTCTGGATAAGAATGTTTAAAAAGTAGCCTAAAACGTTAAAAAAAAGTAGATCCTAAAAAACAAGAAGGAAGTCTCAACACCTCAAGGTGGATATGTAGGGAACTCAAGAAAATGTAAATGTTTTTGCAGTTTACATATCAAAACTTTTGTTGATCAAAATAAATCAAATATTGTTTCAGTACAAATATAGGGTTTTATTTTCTTCACAAGGTGACCTCATCAATTTTTGAATATCTCTCAAGGCTCTCCTGGAATTTAATGACAATTTTTTTCCTTTGCTTAAAAAGTTGGTAATCTAATGCCGCCATGCATATGACAGATATTCAAGAAATGTTGAAACATCATGTGAAGAAAATTAAACTCTATGTTTGTACTAAAGCAATATTTTATTTATTTTGATCAAAAAAGTTTTGACAAAAAGGCTGTAAAAACTCTAGGTTTTTAAAGCGTTACCTATATCCCCACCTTAATCCTGCCAAGCTGAATATATTAATCTAAACCAAACAGATTAATCAAGGTTACATCTAATCGGCCCATTAAACAGTGAAAACTGTACAAATTAATGTTTCCTGTGAAAACCCACTTAGGCAGATTTTACTCCCACTTATTTTGCGTATGGTTCAAAAAAATAGAATCCTGGCTGTTGAGATAATTGGCCACGAGGGAAAACGGTTGAAAATGCGTTAAATGCTTTATAAATCTTTTCTTCCTAATGAACCACCTCGGTGGCGTAGTCAGCTTAAGCGCTGGTTTCGTGCTGAGCTAAACTGCCGAGGATGGGGAGATCAAGGTTCGAATCTTGCTCGGGCGAACTGGGAGTGTTTTCCCTAAATGGTTTCCAACTCTCCCTCCATGCAAATGCGGGTTCACTTCCTCTATATTCAACCTTCACAATTCCAAACCCATTAGAGTAATTAGTACTTAAGCGTACAGCCCGAATGTATAGTAAGACGTGGTGCTAAATATATCTTTCTAATGTTTAATATTTATTTTTGTTTGACACCTTTGGACCCATGGATTTGAGCTTTGCTTTGTGACTTCAAAATCCTTCAAGATTCTTAAATGTTTTATTGTGTGTCTTAATTCTTAATTGACCAGTGATAAACTGAGCTAAATTAAATATTTATATCTAAAGCACAAAAAATTAGGAACATTGTAAGATCTCTGAGTGGGCCCCACCTTTCTCGCATGTAGGTCTAGTGTACTTTATTTAATAATTTATACACAGCTACAAATTAAAGCTCGACTATAGATCAGGCCTTCTTAAATTGTGGGTCACGACCCTAGATGTGGTCGCGTAACTGAATGTTAGGGTCGCGAAAAATTTGGCAACAGTAAAAGGTTTCTGAACGCACAATGACCAACAATTAATTCAAAATCAAACGCGTAATGCATCAGATATATTTCTGGCAGTGTCAGCCCGTGTTGCATCGCGTGACTTCCCTGAGATTTGGTTTTGAGCACACAACAAATTGTAACACATTTATGTCAAAAGATAAAATTTAATGTCTTACTATAAGAGTTAAAATATGGAATAATAGGGTATAAAATGGTTCTTTATAAATGTTTACAACTACAGATGATTTTTTTAAATTGAAAATAACCTTTTAAAAGATTTAATTATAATAATTATAATAAATCATCTGAAGTGCCTGGAGACACAGTTTCAGAAATAATTACTTTCAAATTTTGATTTTCAAAATCTAAGTTGGGTTCATAAGCCATACTCAATTGAAATAAAAACCGATAGTCACCTCACATTAAAGGCTCAAGAAGAATTTGCTGAGGTATCAAGGGATACAGGTTTAAAATTTCCAACAATTTCTGAAATGGCCCTAAACATATGCTACCTCTGCCATTTTTTACTACGTATCCATGCGAAGCGATGTTCTCGCCATTGACGATTATAAAATCTAAATATCGATCAACTCTGAAAAACATTAAAGAAGTTCTATGTCCTGCAGTATCAAATATTCAGCTAAGATTTAATTCTTTATGTAAAAATAAACAAGCAAATCCATCTCATTGGTATGCAAATTTGCTTAAATCATTAGTAAATAGTATACTAATTTATATGTATACCAAGGAATTGTTTTAAAAAATTGCTTTACCATTTATTATCGGTAAATGTTTGATTTGTATACCTATTTTATACACCTATATACCTGGGGTCACGTAAAAATCTCTCGGGTGAAAATTGGATCGCGAGTGGAAAAGGTTCCTCTAGAGCAGGGGTCCCCAACCCTATGCCCGCGGGCGCCATGGCACCCGCCAAACCTTTTGCGTCTGCCCGTCACTTTTTGACCACAGATGAAAAGTTCTTGACTAATCATTTTAATCTGT
The DNA here is from genome assembly GCA_902151455.1 of Timema bartmani. Classification (NCBI taxonomy): domain Eukaryota; kingdom Metazoa; phylum Arthropoda; class Insecta; order Phasmatodea; family Timematidae; genus Timema; species Timema bartmani. The sequence goes on along the minus strand of CABFWB010000021.1, from coordinate 596,555 downwards.
CACTTTTCTGACAAAAATCAAGTTGGTGATTGAAAGCCCCCCTCTTTCCAATCCATCCTTCTCATTTCTCTTTCTTTGCCGTCTCATTTACAAAGTATACTTTATTACTCTAAACTATCATTCTACTCACTAATACCATGCTAATACTTCCTATTTCCTTTGCAAATATCTTTAATGGGTCTACCTAGCTTCGTTGCCTGAATAAACACAGATTAATATATATTTTTTAAATGTAGCTCACCACTAAAATGGTGGTGAGTAGTTAAATATTTCCTTGTTTATTTATTTTGGTCTTGTTAAAATTGTAAATAAAGCAATATTTTTTAAATTTATATATGTTGACTTTTGGTTTGGTGGAAATTGCTTCAATTGTTTTAATTGGTTTTGGACTAACTTTGCGTGTGTACCATCTGCTTTATTTTATATGCAAATTTAAAAAATATTCTTTTAAATTTTAAACTCACAATTTTTTTTAATGATATGTATTTTTGTGTGTGTGTTATTTGTATTATGAATCATGTTCGGCTATAAATTTAGTTGAAAAAGTTATTGGTGCCCGCCGCACTACCGTTAGTTTTGAATGTGCTCTAAGGTACAAAAAGGTTGAGGACCTCTGCTCTAGAGGAATGTGATGGCTGGTATAAATTCAAAATTGAACTTTCTACATTCCTAAACTATAACAGGTCTAATGGTTGTCACCTAGCGCGTTCAATATTAAGGTTATTAACGACATATTTTTTCCAAGAGATACAGATTGGGAGGTTATCCCAGAGGAACTGCACCCTATTAGTATGGAGAGGGGGTGGTAAATCTACAGTGATAGATCAAATTTGGAAATCCACACCCCAGTACACCCGGCCTGGATTTGAATCTCAATGCATCCGTCATAAGTAATATTGTCTATTGTGAGACTAATAATGTCTTAGATCGTGACCTCTGTTGCGTATCTTACTACTTTCGATCGTGAAGTTTACGTCAGTAAAAGTTCTGCTTGATGATAATGCATTACGCAGCTGTGACAGCGCAATAAAGCCTTAGCTACTGATGTACTATACACTTGGTTATCTGTAGAAGCTTATTTATTGTAAAGAGGTTCTTCTACCCCACCTCCTCCCCCCACCCTAAGATTATCCAAAATGTCGACACAATATTAATTATTCCAGGATTCCCCACCAAACTTAAACATTGAATGACTCCTCAAAGTAGCAGCCGCACTTCTGAAAAGTGTGTAATCTCTTTATTCCGATATCTGATGTTGACGATCAACGACAGCTGACACGCCTGGTAATCTCGTGAACTCTCGCGGCTATTAGCGAGATTGCAATGCAAGTGAATCAGGAGAACAGAAGGCGGGAGGAAGTATCCTTTCCCCTCCCTTTCCGGATCTGATCTCTAGGGTTTGATGAGAGAGAAAGCCGACAATGAACGCGGTTTTGGGGAAACGAAAGATGAAGCGAGAGGAGGTATCAATGTTCTTATTGGCTGTGACGTGTCAGAAAGAGGGATAAGGGGATGAGGGAAAAAAAAAAGGGGGGGGGTGGAGAAAAATCGATTAGCTCGTTTACGCAGTTTGGTGTTCGACGAAAGGTTGAAGGGGTGTGTAAAGTTGTATGATCATCATTAACGGATTGCGTTGATACTGAATGATCCAATTGTCATACAAATCATGTTTTTACTACACTAGGTTTGGTATATTAGGAAGTTTTTGATTATGATGTGACTTTACATTGAAATTGTTGTCCAGTCTCAACATCTTATTTATCATAATTAAATATTGTATATATAAGGTATTAGTGAGATTTTTATTTCTAACAAAACATATTTCATTCATCCTACCACCCAAAAGGAAAAAAGTACACCATAGTGACTTCTTTCTAGGTCACTCACACAACATATAGCCTTCTAGATCATTCATCTACATAAAATACAGTGTGATTTTCATAAGAAGCCCATTATTTGAAAACGGGAAACTCATATTGTCACAATAATGTAGATAAAAATACCATAGGCTAATCATATTTATATAATTATTCAATTTAATTAATGATGTAAAGATAAATTACACAGTAATCTATATGTAAGTATTATTAGATTTTAATAAATTTTTAATTAACAAACAAAATAAAACTCGTTTCTGAAATACTAAATTCTAGTTAATGCTAATGGTCTAAAGTGGGCTTTCCAGAAAAATCAGAGTTTAGCGGCTTCCCATTCACGTAAAAATGAATAATGTTGGCTACACGTATAAAGTTTAGTCAATTTTACATTAAAATTGAAACAATTTGTTTGGTGTTCTTTAATAACTACTATGGGTCATGATTTGTATTTTTGACTTCACTGCAATACAGTGACTTTCTGGTTGTAGCCTACATTTTTAGATGCCCACATCGTATAGATTCTTAAACCCAAATCCTGCACCAAATTGGAAAGGCAAATTGTTTCCAATTTAGAACAAATCTATATGGAATAACTACAATTATTTTGCTTGTTTCACATTTTATAATATACTTTTATAGCACAGTATAGTATTTGACCTTACAAAGAGTTCCTCCAATATGAAGTATGAGAATTAGTTCAAACTTTAAATTAAATTAGTTCCTTCTATGTCATAAAAGTACATATTATTGTAAACTGTAGGTCTTACTAGAACAAAAAGAGTTTTCACATTAACTTAATAATTATATATCCATAACAGTATCTAGAATTTAATGTGTGTTGGGAAGGGGGTATATGGGTTATAGTTCTACCTGTGGGGTCTGGGGGTGAAATCTCCCAAAATATATTATGTAAATGACTTTACTTTTAACAGTAAATCCCTTTTTATAAGTTTAAACATAGTTCAAGTTGTAGATGGTATTAATTTTTGTATACTCCAATAAGTTATTAGTAATTAAAGAGGAATAAAACAATACATTGTTAATCATATTATTTAGGGGTGAGAGGGTTGAACCCCTATAATACACCACCTTGGTATGGACTTGTATTTATTTATATATACAGTACGTATTCTCATCAAATATGTCATAAAAGCCAATAATAATGATTGTTAATTTGTGAAGGTAGGTAGCTATGACTGTTAACTCAGTATTATTATATAGGCATGGGCCAAGTGATTATAATTCATTGTGTCCACCTTTGAATGGTCACGTGGTTGAAAACGTAAAGTGTGGTTGGATAGAATTATCGGGTATATTCATGCAAGAAGGGACCAACCAACACACGTCACTTAGAGACCACATTAGAGCGTTGCATCGTTGGAATATGACCCTAAACCCCTACGTTGGTTGGTTTCTTCACACATCTATAAGAAAAGTGGGTTGGCTGGGGCCATCACATGGGTTGCAGTGGCCAGATGGTGCCAATATTTGGGGGAAATAGGGAGGGGAACCTACTTTTAGAGCACCACTATTTTTTAACAATGCCCCATGATTATCACTGTCATACCCACATCGTCAGTTATATTTATTAACAAGGAATTGTCGCTTTAAATTGGTTTTCTTAAACGGAGTTGGTGGTAACTGGTCAACGTGAATATAAAAATAGTAAAAACTTATTTATTTATTTTAAGTTTTAGATGTACATTTTCAAAACACGTGGATATAGAAATTGATGTAAATTACCATTGAAAACGGATGGCAGCCAATTATAAGAATCAATTTTAATATCTTGGAAAAATTACACCTATACACGGGAATATAACCAGTGATTCTTGGATTAAGTCACCACTGATCTATCTAGGACTTGTCCTGTCACTAAAGTAATTCATAACTCATTGTTTACAACATATGTCTATCACCATCCATGTACAGCTTACATTTGTACACTCCGTTTACCCTGAAAGGGGACAGTCCTACCTTGACGGATTACACTATGGTATAGCTTATAAGATAGGGAAGTGGTGTAATCCATCAAGGTAAGCTTGCTACCTTTCAGGGTTAATGGAGTGAAGCTGACGGGGTAGCATATATGCCGAATACGATTCACCGGTGACTGTGTTTCTGATGGTTCCAAGTAGTCAACGATCGTACACGTCCATAACAGACTCGGATTTAAATCATGGTTGATTAATGACCCTGAGCAAGGAACGAGTACTGGATAGGTCAGTGTTAGATAGTTTGCGTGCTTACTCTACGCTTATAGCTTATTATCGTATCCAGCGGTCATTTTATAAATATATTTATACTTTAGTACATAATTTGAGCACCATTACCTTCTAATCATCACAACCCATCTTTATTAACATACATATGCAAACACACAAATATACTGGTCTGTTATGGAAATGTTAGAGGCTATCGTATATTATCAATGTAATTTAAATAAGAATTTGCTCATCACTTACTATTTTTATTGCTTACATAATTAGGACCTAAAATGTACTTAAATATAACATTATGACAAACAATACAGGAGAAAAAAGTAAACAATTTTTTTTGTAAAATTTTTAGTAGGCAAATGCAGAAAAACTTATATTATATTTTTAATAACGTTGTAAATCTGTCTGCACATTTGATTTATTCTGGGTTTTTTTCCAGTAAACTCGAAAATTACTCATTGGATTTAGATGAGACTTCTTCTTTTGTACTTCTTATCTTTAATAATAGAGGGTAAGCTACAGACCATCATGCTAGCTCATCAGCGAACCACTAACCACAGTGTCGAAAAAACAACTGTTAGTGTGGTTACATTAGCGTTTTAAATTTGTAGCAATAATTCAAATATATTAACGTTAATGTATAAATCTTCTTTGTAAGTCTCCTTGGCAGCGAGGGGCTTAGAAATATCAATGTCTTACTTGATTGCCAAATCAATTGCAATCCAAAGAGTAATAACTACAGAATACATTTCAATCTAAAATCTAAAGAGGAACTATATTTTATGTTGGATAGCCAGAAGATATTAATTAAAATGCTATACAGCAAGCAACAGCATAAAGCCGTCTATTTGAATGTTAAGAAATAGATTTCAATAAATTTTGTTTTGTTTGCCCCTAACATTCCCACTTACGGTTAAGTGGAAGCACATTTTGATTTTACTGTACATTCCACATTGTAAACCAAATATCTGGGCCTATTGTGGCTCACCATAAGTGGAGTTGACTGTATATTGAGATATTGACACCTTAAAACTTGTGACCTCCAGTGTGTGTAGTTCCAAACCCCCAAAATATAGAAATTTGGTACTTTTCAAGTCTATTTTGTGAAACCCCAGGGTGTGCACTTCGGGTGTGGTTTCAAAAACCAAATATTTCTAGCCTAATCCTTTAGACCACGTGTCAATTGAGAAGTGCATCTTTAAACTCTAATTACCAAGTAATTTTAAACTTTAAATAAGTAGTTGGGGAAATATTTAGGGCGTGCAACTTAGCCTCTTTTTTTATAGATCCATAGTGAAGCTAACACATTAGACATTTTGACTACTTATTCGGGTGGATTGATAAATAAAAAACTTAGAAAGATAAAACTTTGTACTAGCCACTTTCTTTGGGAAACCTTAGTTTTGGTTACCACACATATAATGATTTTGAAGTATTAAGCTACGTGATAGCTGGTGTAGAAGGATGCCAAACGAAGGACAGTGCAAATCTTAGACGTTGTATAATTATTATTTAGTTAAACTAGCGTATGTGATGCTCTTTTTTTTTTTCACTTTTACCATTCTAATTATATGAAACTGAAAAAAATTTGCCTTTGGTTTTTTGTTTGTTTATTGCTCAATCACGCCCAAATCACTGTAACAATAATTTTGCTGAAATTTCACATGGATATAACTTGTAGGCCTACGTCAGGTTAACAAATAGGCTAATTCCAAATTACGTCCGTCAGTTTGTTTCAAGATAGCGTTTACAAAACACATATTTTTTACCTTTTTCTCATCTTATGATAATTGGATTTTTATTGGATCAACTATTAAAAGTTTCTATATATATTTATTTTAAACATTAAGGTCATATTTAAACAAAATGGTGGTTATAGAACACGATTTTTTAGCCTGTTCAGAGCTCTAACTCATAAACTATTGGAAGCCTGACAGTGGGAAACAATAATCAATCATTATATAAACAATATAGGATGTGTATTAGTTTATATGTGTGTGTTTGTTGGTATACTTGAGGGTGTTATTACTCCAAAGTTAAGAGACCTAGACATATTAAATCACACTAATATAATATATTCAAATGAAATGTTGTTTCTCTCTATGTTTGTATCTCAAACCCGCCCAAAGCACTGTGTAATTTTAGGAGACATATAAAATGAAAAAATGTTCGGAACTTAGTGGGAGATTTCTAAATATTAGAAATTTTTTTACTTGTGTTTGGTGAATTTGGGGATTTATAAATTTCAAAACCTTAGGTAAAAAAACCATTCTCACTGAACCACCTTCAATGGCCGCATGATCTATGGCATCAGTCTCGCAATAGACTGGACTGCCGATGACAGAGGGATCGGGGTTAAAATCCTGTTCGGGTATAGTGAGAATCGTTTTCCCTATATAGTTTTTTACTCTATATTCACGAAAATGTGGGTGCACTTTTCTAAATTCAACCTTGCTAGTCTCTAGATCAATGGTGTAATTAGTATATAATATGCGTATCACCTTAACAAGTAGAAAGACATGACGTTAAAAATACTACTGTGGTAGAAAATTGAGATTTGTCAGGCAGGTATAGGAGCCACTCCATAACACTTTGAATTAAATTTTAATTTGAAAATAAATGTTCGTAAGGGAGGTAAAGTTATATTCCCCAAAAAATGCCTAAACTAGTAGAATAAAACATTTTTCCTATAGTATGAAAAATAAATATTTAATTACAGTTCTATGTAAATTTCATTTGCACTTTCATTTGTACAGTTGTTGATAACAGATTTTTCTTAGATTCTGTTCTTAAGTAAAATAGACAGTAATAAAGTGTTAAATTACAATTGTGTTGCACTATTTATTTTTAACAATTTTCGTAACAGAAGTTTCAATATTGAATCGCTTACTGCCAATATAAAATGAGTCTCTTTCTTTGTTTTAGCTGTACATATTTCGTTCAAAAAAAGTTGTATTGGGTGGAGGTAATACACCAAAGTATCTTATCATCTATTTGGAAATGAATAGAGATTCTCTCAGAAAGGTGACAACTAAACAGAGATTAGATCTTTATCCAGGTGTAATATTTCTAATCTATTTATACATGTGTATGTGTGTTCTGTTTGTACTTTTCTGAACACCTCAAATCCTTTAACACTCATTATTTCCGACTTAATCTGTAGTCTCATCGCTTTGGCATTTGAGTAGAAAACAGGCCATCGCGAGAAAAAAAATGCCTTCATTGTTATGTGATGCTGTTCATTATAGACTACGGTCCAACAATAGGGATATATATTGGAAACTAGCAAGTGTTCTATTGAATTCCATGCTAGGATTATTTGGGTAAGCTCTTTTTTTTTTTTTTGTACACTTGCGTGATGCGTCATACTCTTTCGTTTGCCTCGTGTCTTTCATTTGTCTAATTAGCCTTCTGATGTCTGTCACCAGATAGTAGTAATGTAGGGGCGACTTGCTCTCTGTCTCTATGTGACAGACCAAGCATGAATTGGATCCAGTATATATATATATATATATATATATTCTTTTCCTCCCCCTTCCCTTCAAACTCCCCTCTTTCTTTTAGGGTTGGAGGGAAACGGGTGCAGAAAATGAAAATTAAATTTTGTTTTATTTTTTTGACTGAGGGTGCGTCATAGAGAAGTAGGGCACAGAGAAAAATGCTTTTCGCAATAAAAATGTGTTTTCGAAACCCTATTAATATTATTTATTTTAAATTCATTTCAATTTTTTGTAGTTAAAATAGAGTAAAAAATATTTTTTTAAAGTTAAAAAAAAAAGAAGATATATATAATACTAAATGATACTTACTTGAAAGTTGAAGTTGAAGTTTCCAATTCCTCTACGCTGGACCAAGGATGCCTGATCTTATGGAGACAGTGTATTTGTATGGCAGTGACGTCACTTATTGACCATGTGTGGCAGGTTGCATGTTGTTCCTGTGGATTGTAGACTTGATGCACAGTCTAGGAGTTAAAAGTATATAGGTAACTGACAAAACTTTGCATAACATTTATTTGAATATAGGTCTGACAAACATAAAATAATATGCATTACTTTTGGTTTTTGGGAGGGAAACGGCTATATCTCTTAAATTCTAAAAATTATCCTACATATTCTAAGCCTTGATATATATATTTACTATCCGTTCGGATTATACGCTTAAGAACTAATTACGCTAATGGATTAGGGAAGGTTGAACTTAGAGGAAGTGAAACCGCATTTACGTGGAGGGAGAGTGGAAAACCATTTAGGAAAAACCACCCCCAGTTCACCCGACCGAGATTCGAACCTAGATCTCCCCGTCCTCGGTGGGCGAGTCCAACACGACTAGCGCGTTAGCCAACTACACCACCGAGGCGGGTAAGCATTGATATAGTAAATTCACATTAAGTAAACATGTTGGATAAGAACGTAATATTCATAAAAATGAGTGAATGAGGCCTACAAAATTTTGTTAGTTTACGTTTTACATAACATGTTAAAAAATATTATCCATACTTGTCAACAATGACTGTTTATGTGATGTGATTTGATGCGAGTGGATTTAGTTCAGGAGTGGGGAAATTTTCTCTCATTGCCCAAGATTGAAAATTATTTAAAAAACTAAAAATAAAGCTATGATATATATCAATAAAGATGTGTCAAATATAATTTGAAGGCCAGCCTCATGACTTGGTAATCAAAACGTTCTCAATAATACAAATTAAGAAACTCTAAATTTCAAAATGAAAAAAGTACAGGAAGATTCGCTTCTATATAAGAATTCTTCTCCCAAAGAACGATTCCGGATGACCCATATTCTAATATGTGAGTGTAAGAAAAAGGTTGAACTTATTGTGAATGTGCTATAGTTTCCTCTCCAGTATTTGTCATCTTGTCTAGCTTACATTGTCAAACTACAACTTTGGCACTGAATAGGTGCTTTAGGTTCGCCAATGACTTATAGCAGTGAATAGACCTCGGCTTTACCCACTCGGCTGGCGGCTTCAGCTGTCAGTCTGGGTTCTACGTACTTCCACAGAGCACTGCGGTCGCATGCATCCATCATACAATTAGCTAGTGTCACGGGAGGAGTTTAGATGGCATCAATCAAGATATGGAGCGTCTGTCTGTCTGTGGCAAGCACTAACTACAGTGTAATGTTGGTTTGTGGTTGGCCAGTCTTGGTGGTGCGCATGCGTACAATGATTAGGGAACACAAATGAAGGTTATACTGAAACAATCATTCATAGCGAACAGTGTGTTAACGACTTGTTTTGGTTTATAGACGGTTTGATTGTATCACGAGTAATTAGTGAGTAGTATGAGTTCATGCAGCGATATTGAAAAACAAGTTGGATTTAAAGAGGACTTAAAGCGCCGGTTTTTTAAAAACAATCTTACAGCTATAACAGTGAAATAAAGATCATAAAATTTTAAATAATTCATCAAATAGTAGACAGCAGCACAAATATTACTTTGTTCGGAAACCACCTGAAGCTCAGGCTATTTGTATTATTAATTAAAGTATAATGTAGTTATCTTCCTCTGAGCACGTAGAAATGATTAGTCTGTAGTAACATGTCTATTAAAGCAAACATAAATAAGTTTGTTTTTTTATTAATTAATTAATACTGTATACTTCATCTACCCTGAATGTTTTCTTGCTTCATATAGGGTGTAAGCTATAATAGGGAATCATAGAATAGTTAGTCAAGGTGAAACTGCTACTCTTCAAAGTGAACCAAGGGTATAATATCTGTCAAGTATTTTGGAATTTTAATGACAACTTTTTCTCTTAATTAAAAAAAAATGATAAAATTATAATATTCTCATGACAGATATTCAAGAACTGTTGGTATTACCATGTAATGGAGCAATATTTTGTTTATTTTAGCCAAAAAAACTTTGCTATAAAAACTGCAAAAACACTGGAATTTTCCACACTCCTACCTTAAGCATTAAGTGTATGGTGAATCGGTATTAGATAAGTATTAGAGGTTGGGAACAGAAGGTTTAACAGGCTAAACTACTCGTTACAGAACTGTTACAGAGAGGAGAGAGAGCATTCAGTAGTCAGAAGTTTGAAGAAAGATAATTTAAGACTACGAGACTCAATATGCAAAACACACAACTCACACACTACAAGTCTACTAAGTATGTGAACTCATTGATTACATTTACCATAATTTTCAGAAGCGTTTCAACTCAAGTGGGTTAGTCGGCACCTGAGTCCACATCACATGTAAGTGGGCTGTTTAGCAAATCACCGAGACGCGTTATAGACGTCAAGAAATTCCACGTTTTTAAGAAGTGGTTTGTTATTTTAAAATATGTTTGGGTGACCTGGTGGTCTAGGAGTAAGGTGTCAGACTTGTGTGCTCGGGTTCCGGGGTTCAATCCTTGGTCCCGGCACAGATTTATCTGATTGCCAAACCCTTCCTTCACCTCTGAAAAGACGTGTATTAATCACAACTTGTGAATGTGAGGAATGCCAGGCCTCCACCGTGGTTCGGATCCCACGTTAAACTGTAGGTCCTCCATTTCATCTCACAATCACCATACCATTACACGTTAGCGTAAGTGCGTACAGCCCGAACGGGTAGTAATATGCGGTGCTAATAATAATAATAATAAAATATGGTTCATGCCGAAATGTAGGTGTAATATATCAACATGTTCTTATTTAACTAAAAACATACATTTCAATTTTTATAACTTATAGAAAACAGGAACATATTAAATAATCTCATTTTTAACATCGTTTCACTTGAAATGTTTCAGTTCTGAGACCAAAATAAAGGGTTAAACATCGATTAAGCCTTCCTCTAACAAATAAAATTATTTGTTTATTAGGTCACGACAGATAATTCTAATGGATTAAATAGCAAGGCTAATATATCAGATAAATACGGCTATAGCCGCATTCCTGGATAACTCAAGTGTTTTCATCATTAATGTACTAAGCCCGAGTTCGATCCCCGTGCCCGGGTGTTATTTTTTAATTAAAATAATAAAATAACTCTAATCTATTGGTTTTAATGGTTTTGAAGCTCCATAGCTGCCATTCCAATAAGGATTACATTGGTGTGGAGCTATTTCGCTTCAAGACGGAGTGTTGCCCTTTAGAGAAAGTTAATTCTGGATCTCTCGATACCTTACCTGATCTCGCGCCAAGTGAGAATTACAAACCATCCCAACTAAAAGCCAAGAGTATAACCAGAGATCTGAATCCCAACCCTCTCGACCTTGATTAAGACCACTACCGCCCCTAGGAGCAAGCGAGTTATATCCAAACACACGCGCTTGGTAATGAAACGCGCACCACTTTAGTTGATGGAACGAAAATCCCTCCTCGGTCTAGATGTCGATCAGTTTCACGTGACCAGAGCTAAGGGTGGCAGGTCAAAGTGAAAAAAAGAAAGGAAAGAGAAATTTCTCCCTTGATTGGGATTAATTATGAATGCAGCGGCCGGCGAGAGAAACAAGCCGCTAAGTTAATGGCCTTGCCGGCGACACTGCTGCCCTCTCGGAGCCAAGGAGAGACACATTATTGTCGTTGGATGTCTGCATTTAGGAAAAAGAAAGGTGCTTACTAAAGTTGAGGCGACAAGAGTTTAAAAAAAAAATACAATCGTTAGCATGAGATATAACCGAGGGACAGAATAATCACAAATTAATAAATAATATGAACTAAGAAAATAATTCTTGGTGACATTTTCAAACAAAGCATGATTTGTAAGCATACTAGTATAAAATTATTTATTTGAGAAATGATACAATTTTATTTAAAAAATAATAATAGAAGCTATATTTTTTAAACTACATTTTGTGTTTCGATAAATTAATCATTAATTAAGTAAATACACAATGTTTTCTTTGAGGCAAGTAAAAACTAATCAAGAATGAATTCTGTAATGTATGTGTTTATTTGTGTTACCATCCGCAATGGTGGCCGTCAGTGTTGCCAAGTCTATAGCGATAGTACATGGACCTGAAATGGATTGTATTTTGACCGGTAGGATTCTTCTTTGTGGTATTATATTGATAAGCCTTGCGATTTTCATAAAAAAAAATTAATGTAAAATTTGTTACTAAATAGTAGGGCCACAGGATATTACTTCTAGGAAATATCCTAAAATTGGATTGTACCGGTGGTGAAATTATATCAAAAGTAGTATCCAGATTGTACAGTTGGCAACACTGGTGGCCGTACCATCTAAGAGAACAGACCAAAAATATAATATATTTCGGTGATGCATAGGTCAAAGCCGGGTGCATTGGGGCGTAATTTCCACAAGAGGATTATCATTGTATTATCTTTATACTGTCTTCAGTTAATTTTGTTTCATTTTAGATTAAATATACTATACAGCCCGACCTCATAAACTAAGTCATTAAATATCCTTTGTGTGTATACATACATTCATACCAAATCACGCCGATCCCTTACGAGGTAGTCAATAAACTTTGCATATAGATAAAAACTCCTACTTAATCCATCCCTACTCACTTTCTCCGCACTTCCCTATCTTTGCATTCTTCCTTTGCTACAACAACATCCATACACAGAGTCACACATGCTCTTTTATTCTTAAGACTCATAATCTTTCTCTTTTTCACACATTCGACTAAAACATTTAGCTACATCTTCCATGGCCTACCCCTTCCTTTTGATCCAAACATATATATTTGCTTCATCACTCCATCCACTCTCATCCTCTCAACATGCCCAAACCAACATAATACGCTTCTTTCATATTGACCTATTACATTTTCTTTCAAACCGAACTCCTTCAGCACCCATTCATTACTGACTTTGTCCATACGAGTTTTTCTAGATACATTTCTTGGATACCTCATTCCAACCTCATTCACCTTGCTCCTGTGTTTCTCTTGATAATCTCATGAATCACATTTATAAAACAATGTTGACGTCAAAACACTTTGATATACTACCATCTTTTCCTCTTCCAATACTACTTCATTCTTTGCAATAGTCTCCATATATCCAAATAATCTACGAGATGCATTCACACGTCTATCAATTTAACCATATAACCTATTACTCCCTTTTTACAGAATATTCTGCCCACACACACAAGATCAGTCACTTGTTCTAACATTCTTCCATCTATAATAAGTTGACAATTATTTCCTGATCCATCCATATAAAAAAAATTTGCCTTAGTTTTGGAGACATTTATACGAAGATCCATTCTATCACCACATTAAAACGATTAAATGCATTCTGCAAGTAAATTTTATTTTTAGTTATTAATATGGCATCATCTGTGTATAACAGCACTCTCACATTTACATTATCCATTTGCACACCAACTGCGTCCTCAGATGCTTATCTATGAGTACATTAAATAATTGGATTAAAATGTGTAATCTAAAGAATTACATAAACACAGATTCATAGCAAACATTGCAATTTAGTAATACACTAATATTATATAATATTTTCATGTGTCTGATTGTGTTAGAGCTTTCATCCATTAATAAATGACTATTGAATAGATAAATTTGATCAAAATTTAAGTAGAAAAATAGAACAGAATATGAGGTTTGTGTTTCATTTTGTGAATAATCCTATATTTCCTTTGAACTACAAATTAATCCAGATTGGAATGAGCTTTATTTTGTCTAGTTCAAAATAGTCTTTAGCAGTGATTTGATTTAAATAATGCAGAGTGTGTTTTTTATTTATTTCCGTAATTAAACTAAATATATTATCAGAAAAATAATGTTCATGTTCCTCCGATTCCAAAGAGGTTGTTTTTCAATTTTCATCTGTATTTTTATATAGTCGTCCAACGCCTATTTTATCTGATAAAATGTACTTTATATTTGGTTTTTTTAATGCCGTTTCCCACAGATATTGAAGTATAATTAATAATATCGCATTGGCATAGACAATTTTTTTAGCAATAATAATTGATATACAAGTAACAAATAATTATTATCTTTATGTTTATTTAATTATTTATAAAACAACCAAGATTATAAGGATGAAATTGTATACATTTATCCATAAAAATAATATTAATATAATAATATAATATAATATAATAATATATTATTATAATATAATATAATAATATATTATTATAATATAATATTATTTGAATTATTTTTATTTTATAAATATGATTAGGCCTGAAAAACGTTGCCCATCCACGAAAATTGCAATACGCGCGAAACTTGCGCCTTTATTTTTTTTTAAATAAAGGAATGCAGAGAAACGACGTAAAGAGACTTATACTGAGCGTGAGATAAGACTTTCTGGAATGCGTATATATATTTATTCCAGGTTAGCTAGAAATATGATGCACTATAAAGGAGATCGCAGCAATTTGATACACGAGTGTTCAGTATATCAGATGAGACGGCTGAGCAATAATCACAGTGCCTCTAATTGATACACGAGCGTCTATCTAATGAGACTGCTGAGCAACGATCACAGTGCCTTTCATTGAATCACAAGAGTCTATCAAATGAGACTTCTGAGCAACGATCACAGTGCCTCTCATTGAGTCACAAGAGTCTATCAAATGAGACTGCTGAGCAACGATCACAGTGCCTCTCGTTGAATCACAAGAGTCTATCAAATGAGACTGCTGAGCAACGATCACTGTGCCTCTAATTGATTCACGAGCGTCTATCTAATGACACTCCCAAGCAACGATCACTGTGCCTCTCATTGATTGTCTAGCATCTATCAATTGATACTACTGTTAAACGTTCTCATTGTCTCAGTCACATGAGAGATTATCAAGTGAGTCTGTAGAACAGCGTTCGCATCGATTGAGCCCTGCATGAAACAGTAAGTGCCAGAGATTACAAAACTAAACAGCTTACGAAATAAATAGTTGCTTGCAAACTATGTGTCAAGTGGCTATAAACTGAAGGCACCTTTTCGATGAAGACGCTTTTAAATCAGCAATTAATGTATTTGCTGATGTACTTGGTACAATATCTAACAAAGAGCTATGCACACGGCAACGATGCAATTTCCGCACACTCAATTTGTCTTCGATAATACTTGCGAAAAAAAAAATATTTTAATGAAGTTTCGCATGATGATAATATTTTGAAAATCGGAATGACATTAAGCTTCGGACTGACATCAGGCTTTATATCATCAGGCTGTAACAATATAGTGCCAAGCAACGAGGATGTTTTTAATTTAGCACCACGTCCTACTGCCCGTTCAGGTTATACACTTAAGTATTAATCACGCTAGTGGACTAGGAATTGGGAAGGCTGAATTTAGAGGAAGTGAAACCGCATTTACGTGGAGGTAAAATGGAAAATCATTTAGCAAAAAAATCACCCCCAGTTAACCCGACCGAGATTCAAACCTCGATCTACCCGTCCTCGGCAGTCTGGCTCACGTACGAAACTAGTGCGTTAGCCAACTATGCCACCGAGGCGGGTGAGGAAAATTTATATCAGCGTTTATGTAGACAGTGTAATTCTTTTAATTTCAATTTTTTTATGGTTTCAAATTAATTTATTTGGAAGAAATGTATGCGGGATCACCAGAGAAACTCGCTCTAAAAAAATAGAATTTGGTGTATATGGTAAAAAATTATGATTGAACCTACATAAAAAGCATATTGGTTGAATTGAGAACCTTCTCCTTTTTTCGAAGTCGGTTGAAAAATATTAGATTATTATAGTACCTTAAATCACAAAAACAAAATTAAAGTATTTTGAAAACGGCTGCAACACTAAAAAAACGTTATTCATTAATAGAAATTACGCTACATGATAACGCTACATATATCAAACTTAACGAATAGTCATTAACAATCAAAAACATTTTTAAGGCACCTTTATTATTTAAATTTTCCCCTCTAAAAACAAAATCAAGTTAAAACGGAAACTTATAATTGTTTGATGGTAAAGTGATTTAAGGAGTTGATTGTAAGACTTCAGAAATGAACATGAATTGTTTAGTATTTAAAAGAAATCGAATGATGTCCGGATTGATTTACATATTTGATGGTACGGATTGTGTACACAAATTCCATTGTGTGTGTGTGTGTGTGTGTGTGTGTAGCTAGTCCATGCATGTGTGCTTTGGGACCCCTCCCCACCCCCCCTTCCCAATCTCGCGGTTAGCTGGAGTGTGTATTTGTGTGTATGTCATGGGATGGGAGGATGATGTCATAGATTCTATTTACATGTTATGTAGGGGGTGTGGGGTGGAGGGGGAATCTAATGTAGCCCTGGTACCTCGACTAACACTCATACATACCACGCTGTTTACTCACTAGTTTGAATGTATGCATAAGCTACCTACTGTCAGGGGTAGATGGTTAGAGGTTGAGAGGGGAATAGAAGAAGGCTATTTTCTAGACGAATGACCAGCTAATCTTGCAAAGGTATGATTAGCTCTTCAAACACTAAGGGGTCCTTTCTAAAGTTTTGATCTTTTCTCCCCTACCCGTTAGGGTATTAACGGGTACTTTATTTACACACATAATTTATAAAAACACGACCTACAAACTAACTAAATGTACACATTGCTCAACAAACCCAGCTTTAGAACACACACACATATATATATATATATATATATTTACTGATTATATGGGATGATACACATCTTCGTCAGCACCATTCGGAATCGAACCAGGGTTTTCCCATAAATAAGCTCTACCCCTCTTCCCACTTTGTCACAGAAACAGCCACTAAAACTTATTTTATTAAATCAAGAAACAAAACTCAGATGTTATAAAGGCACTCTTAAAGTCTGTTCAGCGTAGGAATGGTTTTCTGAAAGGCCTTTTTCCCTACCAGAAATCTATTATATAGTAGGATATTGGTAGGAAGAAAGACCTTTCAGAGAGTAATTCCTACCGAGAATTGAGTATAACTCTATAGCCTTAAGGGGTTCGCCTACCGGAGCGCTGAAACGTTTATCAGATATCTAATAATACCTTACTGGTATTATTTTAAAATGTGGTCTGTTACCTCTTAAAAATATGGTACACCCCAAATTAAGCTAATAAATATAAACATCATACACATACTGTATATTAGTTGGTGTCAAATATTCTAAGGGCGTATTCTCATCGAAAAGTTAATATAAACATGGATCTATAAATGCTTAGTTTCTGAGCTAGGAGGACGTTTATTGTTCAATAAATAAGCAATCCAACAGAATAATCAATCCAATCAAACAAGAAAAGGTTTAACAAAAACAAACAAAACACAGGCCAAAACATTATGTCACAAACATTTTTCAAAATTGTGTCCTGCTTCATGGTTTGTCGTACCCTGTTAAATACAAGTGGGGTGTAACTTATTTTCTCACATCCATTTAAGATACGCTCTCTTAAAACGTCAACATCAGGAACAGGAGTCGAGTAAATGATGAACTTTAAATGTCCCCAGAGATAAAACACATTGGGTTCAAATCTGCTGATAGAGTGGGCCATTAAATTTATACCTAACGACTGATCCATCTTTGAGAAAAACCTTTAATACTTTAAAACTAAGAGTTTCTAGACCCATGTTTATATGAACCTTTCTTGATGTTTGGTCGATGGAAATACAACCCTAGAATATTTGACACCAATTAATGCACACTGTATACACATAATATAAATATCGTATATAATTAAAAATCCTACTTTTTAAGTATTATAATCTATAATAATTGTCTGAACATCTAGATTTGACTTATATTCAACGTTTTGAGTGAAAAGCCTCTGTTCCTGATTGAGGTGCCCTTAACGTTTCGGTTTTAGTGAAAATGATCTCAATGAATTATTTATCCATTAGCGTCTCTTTTTGTCATTATTATTGACAAGGTACTAACAACTTATATGATTAGGGAAGTATTTATATCCAGCCTTTAATGATCGTGAAGTTAGTCAGTATTCACTGCTCTAGAAGACCTCATGTCATCAGTTGATACGGACGATGATTAGACAATTTAGACCAGCTCTTCAATCTGACATATTCTATTAAGTTGGGATGGAAGGGTATGCGAGATAAATCCAGTGTTTATACAGTTTTTATGAAAAAACAGTTTTTTGGCAAAAAATAAATAAAATATTTCTTCAGTACAGACATAGAACTTAGTTTTCTTCACTTGGTGACCTCTAAAAGTATTGAATATCTGTCAAGGATGACCTGAAATTTAATGACAACATTTTATCTTTATTTAAAAAGTTTATTATCTAGTGCAGCAATGCTAATTATGAATATTCAGGAAATGTTGGTATCACCATGTGAAGAAAATTAACTCTATGTTTGTACTGGAACAATTTCTTTTTATTTTATCCAAAAAAAAAAGTTTTGCCATAAAAACTGCATAAGCAATAGCCTTTTATTGCTTCTCCTTCCATCCCACCTTAATGGAGTTGGCTCTGAGGCTATATATTCATTAGGAATTGTCTGAGAAAAGGGAAGTGATTTTGCAGTGATCATAGCAAACTTTTTTTTGGCACAATAAGTCTAATATTTCTCCAGTATAAACAAAAATTAATTTTCAATAAATAGTAATCTCAACAATTCTTGGATGTATGTTATGAGTATACTAGAATCAAAGAGACTTTATAAATAAAGCGAACAAGTGTTCATCAAATTTTAAAACAACTTTGACAAATAATATTTCAGAACTGTTAAGATTACTATGTGAAGACTTTTTACCTATTTAGCACTACGTCTTACTACACGTTTGGGTTATACGCTTAAGTAGACCTACTAATTACGCTTATAAGTTAGGAATTGAGAAGATTGAATTTAGAGCAAATGAACCCATATTTGAGTGGAGGGAGACTGGAAAACCGTTTAGGAAAAACCACTCCCAGTTCACCCGACCTATATTAAAACCTCGATCTCCCCGTCCTCGGCAGTCAAGATCAACATGAAACAAGCGCGTTAGACAACTACGCCACCGAGGCGGGTAAAATACAAATGATTAAACCACATGTTTCTAATGGAGAAATATTTGATTTATTTTACCAAAAATAATTCTTTTTACTATAAAAACTGCAAAAAATACTGACAACACTGGTTCTCTAAACACACAGCCTCGATATAAACGATAGTATTATAATTTTGTTTGACCCACTGAATAGAATTGAACTAAAGTAGTCTAGACTGTATCTTTGTGTGTATGCTACAGAGAGGGTGGTCTGGAGGGAATCCCGGCCGGATGTACCAAATTAAAATTTCACATGGGATTTATTATTGTTGTTTCCCTACTATTTCTCTCCAATCTTCCAAGTGCATTTCCTCTAAATAACTTATTTAATTTAGCCATTAATAATTCCTAAATTGTCCACAAAGTTTTACTACTCTTCATGCTTACTTAGTGAATCAATGGCATTAAAAACATGAAAGTTAACTGCTACGCTTACAAACGTACACCACCTATCCCTATCTTGAGCTAGCTCTAGCCATTCCACCTCATTCCACTCTATCTCCATCAGGTCCATACTAATGTTATCCTCCCATCTGCGTCTAGGTCTCCCCATTGGGTTTGCCAGACAGTATCCTGAACACGGTTCTAGAATATCTCATTCGCGTTGCATGTCCTGCCCACCGTAATCTACAAGACTTGATGATTCTAAAAATGTCTTGTGATGAATACAGGATATGTAGTTCATCATTATATAACCTCCTTCACTACCCAGTAGTCTCATTCCTTTTTATAACAATCATATTCCTTAACACTTTGTTTTCGAACTGCCTAAATTTGCTTATGTCATGTAAGATAACCCCATTTCACACCCATGAGGAACAACCACTAAACTTTTGTTTTGTATATTCTGAGTTTTACATTCCTAGAAAGCAGGTGAGATTTCAAGAACTTACAGACCGAGCAATAGCATGCGTTTCTCTACTGTATTATTTCCCTAATTTTCAATCTAATATCTTTATTGCAAGTTAAAATGTTTACTAAATATTTAAACTTAATCCCTATCAAATGATATGTTGTTTCAATAATCTCTAAATTATCATCCTAAATCTGTGTTGTCTATGTGATCATATACTTAAGTCTTTTCAGCGTTCACGTCTAAACCTATTTCCTTACTTGCCTTTAATAATATGTCTGCATTTCTTGCAACATCTTCCTTATTGGTGAGGCTATCCAAATTTAATTATGGTAGTGGGGTAAGGATTAGGTAATTATAAATAATAGGGGATGTACCCGCATTTTTACGGGGGGGAAATGGGAAAGCATATGTGGGGAAAATTAACCCTAAGCAAACTCAGTCCGGATTCGAGACTCCTAATAGCTCAATCATTGATAAACTAGATTCTATGAGCGGTAGATTTAATCCGTATACCCACTGATATCCATGAGTTAAAAATTCAAATATTTTCGTAAGCAAGGTTGGAAAGTATAACTTTCTTTCAATTTAACAGTAGAGAGTATGAAAATACTATAACGATGATAAACAATCTTTGGTACAACCAATCAGTATAGGACTGGTAATTCACTGACTAGAAGTCAATAACTCTAACCTTGTAATGAACCATGTCAGTGACCTTCATTGAAATTAGTCGGTGTTGAATCTCTTGGTTCCCTAGCCAGAGATAAGCTGGTTATACAATTATTATTTTTATCTTAAACACATAAAATGTTTGTGTTGACAAGCATGGTATTTTACAAAATAATTTTGTATGAATTTACAAAGCCGAATAAAAACAAGAATACAATCATGATATCTAGGGGAATATTATTTGTTGCGTAAAATAGTTGACTGCTATAAATACATTTATGTGATTATTTTTAGTTTATCATTAATTTAACTTAATTTCCCTTGATCCAGCGGAATCATTTTATTTACTTAGTAGCGTTCTATCTTCCCATATTATAATTACAAGAAAATATTGCTGGCGACAGTTTATTTCTTGCTTCAGCAGACTATAAACACCCACTGGAAAGTATTTCTTCCTGATTGGCTAGCCAAAAATCTTTGACTTTACGTTTCCAAAATTCGGAAATTTTGAAGGTGAAACATTAGGGTTTTGACGTGAGCTAGTTTAGAACCATGTATCATCTTCTTGCCTGCCATACTAACGTCTAGTTATTTTTATTTAGCACCGAGTATTACTACACGTACGGGTTGTACGCCTATAAACTAATTACATTAACAGGTTAGGAATTAGGAAGTTTTAATTTAGAGAAAGCAAACCCGCATTTACATGATGGGATGGTGAAAAAAAATTCTAGCAAAACCACCCTCAGTGCACTCGACCGGGTTCGACCCCGTTCTCCCCGGCTTCAGCAGTCTAGTCTAAAACGAGAGTAGTGTGTCAGACCACGCGGCCACCGAAGTGGTTTTATAGTTATTAAAGTTATAAACTTAATGTCTCAGTTTAAGAGTGCTGTATTATAGAATACCTAGATGTGTTAAGTTATTTTATATTTTTTAATATTGTTTTATATAAAATGTAGGCTAAAATTATCAGCCAGTTTCTGACAAGTTAGAAAGTTTGAATTTTTAGTTTAAAGCTTAAAAAAATTAACGATGATTTACGTTAAAATTTGTACTTATAAGATTTTTTTAAAAGGTTATAAACCTAGATCTGGCCTTCTTCTATCAAATAAAGTCATGTTTTGATAAGCTCATAAAAGAAAATTTAAAGATAATGAGGGATTGTTTTATATTATTACATGTAAGATACCATACCTTTTTTAAAAACAATTTTAACTTTTTAACTGGTCAAAACCTTCACCTACATTTTGTTGAAAACTATATTAAAAACTATCAAACAACTCAATAAATGAGCTTATCAATGCTCTGCCATGTAGCACCTTAATGGTTTTAAATAATTGTGTAACCCTATCCGTTAGACTGTTATTACAGCGGGAAGATTTAATTGGACATAGTCCATTGTACAGTTGACCAGGTCTCTTGTTTGCTATGTGACCGAGTGACTCTGGCTCTGAACACACACAGAGCTAACACCAGGATGGGAGGGGTTAAAGTAGGGGGTGAGGGAGGGTGGGTACTATTTGACTTGCTAATATTTAAAGAGAATAGAAGACATTTTGTCATCATAATACTCATAAAAACAGAATTTGTAGAATATACTCTTGATAAAAACAACAAAATAGCATTATTGACCTCTCACCTACCAACCTCCACCCCACCCCCCTTCTTTTCCACTACCCAATCCTCTATAAATTGACCAAGATAGCGTTAGGATATAATTTATATAGCTGTAGGGTAAAGAAGGCCAATTGCAGCCTCAGAGGACTTTAGTTTAATTCCAGTCAGTGTCTATCATAATTTAGTTTTCTTTGTTTGATTTATACACCACCTCTTAATACTTCAAAATCTAAATAATTTGATACCTCTTACCATTAAACCAGGGGTACACCCTTTCCCCCCCAAATTTGAGTCTTAAGTATATTTATTATTCAATAAACATTTTTTATTTAAAAAAAATGATAATATGAATAAGTTTTAGTTTTAATAATAATATTTACGGACTTGTATGATGCAGCCTGTTCCAGTGACTAAGTGGTCATGGTTTTTGACCACAAGTCTAACATACTCTGGTTCGATTCCGGGTGTTGCTGATTAAGTTATTTACTATTGGTATACGAGCTTGTCCAGATATTTAATTAGTAAATATCTAGGAATGAAGGTGTGGTATTAGTTATCCGGTCTTAGGTTAAGTTAGTGTGTAATTCGTGTACTGACATAATCTATGGTCACATGGTCTATGTAAGTGTGGTTCAACCTTTAATGAATCTTGGCTCAATTTTCATATTGCGGTAAATATAGTGGGTTTTAAGGATAGTAAGAAAAAGCTAATATTGATAAACAAGCTACGAATTTAGTTGATGTTAATTTTTACTACAACCAGGGCCCAGACTTTGATGACATATTATATTTGTGTGGTACTTCATATATATTAATGTGTGCATGAATTCTGTTTATGATTCACTGGCTGTGGGAACGTTTTTTAAAAGGTAGTTCTTTGGTATTTTTTTTTTATTTTGAATTTTAAGTAATATTTTCTAGGTTCGTCTAAGTTATGAGTCGTATTATGATGGATAACTATATTCCTTAAACGCATATGAAGCTACGACAGGCCTAGCCAGCCAGTATTGGAAACATATATGACTTGTATTTAAAAAAAATTTACCCAGGTTTTAGGCTGGAAACAATATTGGATGTAAAACAATGCTTTAAGAAATATCGATATTTTATGAATACAATTCAAACATATATTTTTTCCAAACACAGTTTGTCGGATTGAGAATTCAATTTTGAAAATGAACTTTGTACTCTCTTTGCTTGTATGGTTGTAGAATACCCATTTCCTGGTGAGAGAGTGCATCTTAGCTGGAGAAGGTTGCGTTGGGAGGGGAAAGCTATTTATTACTTCTGAAGCAAATATTTGTAAATCGATATAACATTTAGTCGAATTAAAAAATAATTACTTAAGTACATTAATTTTTTACATTAAATTTGTTAAGTGTGTGTTCGATTAATAGTGTGAGCCTATTACTAGTTTTTGTTAATATTTTTGGATCAATTATTTAAAAATTTAAGTTATTTTCCATAATTTTTTTGTCACCAAGGTCCAAGTCCTGTATATAGCCAGTGTAGGAGTAAAAGTTAGTGGTATTTTTTACATTTACTTTGATTTTAATACAAATTAGAGCACTGTTTATAAAATACAAATATATTTGCTGTGGTCAAAATTGCGAGCATTTTACAACCGTACTAGTGTTGTTTTATACTTATTAATAATATAATATATCAAATGTGAAAACTTCAGATCATGAATTGACGTATTCATGTGTGAAATTAGATCTAGTAATATTTTATAACCATCAGTTATGTACTGTACATATATTTGTAAGAAAATTGGAGTATAGTAATCAAATTGAACGAGCTTGTTTTGCAAGAAAAGATCAGTGTTTCTGCACTTTTTATATAAATAATTTTTTTGATTGAAATAAATTAAAAAATCAATAGTTGTTGAGTGTCTGTCATGAGCAGAATGGCATTAGATGATAACAATTTTAAATGACGAGAAAAAGTTATTAGTTTCCAGGAAAGACTTGAAAAATATTCAAGAACTGTTGATATCACCATGTGAAAAATATTAAACTCAATTCTTATACCTATTTTTTTTTATTTTAACCAAACAAATTTTGCTTTTGTGACTGCAAAAAAAAAAGGAGTTTTCTCGCGCTCCCTGCATGCCCTGCGTTCACTTGAGAAAATTACAGTGTTTTTTATGTTTTTATAACAATTTTTTTTTGCTAAAACAAATCAAATATTGCTCCAGTAGCAATATTTAGTTTGATTTTCTTCACTTGGCGATATCAACTGTTGTTGAATATCCGTCATGAGCATAGCAACATTAGATGATAAACTTTTTAAATGAAGAGAAACAATTGTCATTTAATTCCAGGACACCATCGACAGATATTTAAATGTCGATATCAACATGTGAAGAAAATTAAATTAAACATTGTTATTAGAGAAATATTTTATTTTATTTGGACAAAGATATCAAAAGTGTAAAATCACTGGTCTTTATCGCGTCTCGTTCCACCTCACCTTAAGAGCACATATCACGACTGATTAGCCAGTAAATTAGATACAATATGTAAATGTCATGGGTAAGCTTGAACTAGAAAACGTATCGTTTTCTGCACTCTTAATTTGGCCACAGTGAGATTGAAAATGTTTAGTAATGTTTATATATATATTTAATTTTGTAGTATTTTTTAAAATATGGAAAACAATTTCAATGGTCTCAATTTCCCTATTTTCTAGAGCAGAATAGCAAAATATAGACGATTATGCCACAAAGAGACAGCTGGTTTGAGTTGTATTACATAAGTTGAATGTAGACGGAATATTTATTCAATCATGCATATCAGGATGAAACCTCATTTTTTTTATTATTATTTTTAATTTATTGAGACTGGTAGACCACAAAAAAAAAGCTACGGATAGAACACATTGGTCTAAGACCTCAAGCTTACAATTTCCGGGTATTGGGAGATCTAGGTTCGAATCTCAGCTTAGTGAAATGGAATCCAATAAGTCGATGTGAAAGAGGTGTGCTACGTTGGTTTGGACACGTTGAGAGGATGAGTGTGGGTCGAGGGATGAAGCACATATGTAAAGGAACATTTTTTGGATCAAAAGGAAGGGGTAGGTCATGTAAGACGAGGCTAAATATGATAGACGAATGTATGAAAAAGAGAAACTTTAAGAGTTTTAAGAATAAAAGAGCATGTATGACTCTGTGTATGGACAATCTTAAAGGGAAGGGAGTATTAAAAGATAGGGAGGTGTGGAGAAAGTTAGTTAGGATGGATTATGTACGGAGCTGTTTTTTGAGCCATATTAATAAATTCTCTTGCCTACCCCGTAAGGGAACGCCGTGATTAGGTATGTATCATTATAATCAAGTTTGCTTTTGTCTTGTTGAAACCCAATTTAAAAGGGATTGATTAAATTAATATTGGAAAACTGAATGTCTTATACTTGAGAATATATAAAAAATAAAAGTAACATTGCAATAAAGAATCTTAAATTTTGTCTTGGTAGCAATATTTAATTTTCTACTCACAGTTAGTTCAATATTTGTTAAATATTTTCCACGTCCTTGTGGTGTTTAAATTGTACTATTTTGAAGCTTTAAAGATACTTAAATAATCTTTATTGCAGAACCCTTTTTTTGGGAGGATCCTGATTAAAGTGACTATTTGTTTGAGTAAAATTAGATAATGTTTCTAACAACTACCTTGATCTCAAAACTGCAATATTTCGCATAAAGCATACTTGAAAATAAGCTTATCTCCGATTTTTTTAAATTACAGAACTTAAAATATAAGTTTTTGAAATCCTAATTAATCATGTTGATTTCTTTACTCTTCACTTTTTTATGACCCATCTTTTGAAAAAAATAAAATATTCATTGAATAATACGGGGATTCTGAACGTCTGCAACGTGATTAGGCCAAGGTTTCCAACTCTTTAGTCTCAAGCGATAGCTCACTGACCTGACATAGGTTGTATTTTGCCTGGAATAAGTTTTTAGTTTATGCTACTATGTATTAAAAAAAGTGTATTAAATGATTGACGACACTAGCCTGTTGGTTAGCATTATATTATTTTCAAAGCCAATCGCAACACATTTTAATTAATTCTGACACTACCGGGATTCCAACCAAATACTCTTGTAGGGGAAGGGGGTTGTTGGGGTTGAAAGCGCAGAGGGGGGAATTATCGGGGCTAACATGATATAAAATTTTGATTTTAAAATCCTTCATAACGACAACATTGATAAATCAAACAATTTTTTTATAAGAAACCAATAATTAATAGATTGTATTATTAATCTACACCAGAGCTCCCGAATATTTCTTTTAGTGTTATATTTGAATATTGGATTGTACGATCCAATATAATGTAGGTACTATCTGGTTCGTACAGTTGGTGGCTTAAACCAAAATAAATTTGAAACATTCCTTCATGGCTCTTTTTTCTTTTTTTTTTTAACAAACCTATATTTTGAGTTTTATTCGTAGAAAAAAATGTGTGAAAATTTGACATTAGCTCATTTTCAACGACTTTTAATGGATATAAGGAACGATAAGAGACCACTCGATGTAAAAGGGCTCTAGATTCATTCTTACTCTAACAAATACAGTAATTTTTTTTTAAACAGGCTCACACCAGGAAATTTTAAGATATTTGAGAACTAGCAGCGAGTTTTCCCCTTTACCTTGAGATAAGGAGTTGGGTAGTTTTACTTTTCTCTCCTTATTGACATGAAAATGTGTGAAAGATAGTACAAGCTTAGACCAAACAGAAAAGTAACTTCAGAAAAGACACAGACTATTATATTTTAAACCGTATGACCTGACAACGATTGATACTTTCTCGCTGACCTAGGTGGCTACGAAACACAGGAGCACATAGGCGAACCTACGTAGAAAAGTTTTAGAAAGGGGTTGAAGGATAAGGTACGAGAGGAGTGGGATGTTCTTCCTGATAAATGTGTTTTCCAAGCTGTTCCCCTGACTTTTCTTTCTACTCTCCTGTCATCACTCCCACCCCTTTCTTCCCACCTCCCTCTGTCATACTGTCGTGTGCGGTCCTGGGCCATCTTCTCTTATCAGTGAGGCTGGCTTTTCCTTTCTCCTCCCTTCCTCAACCTCTCCACTGGCTTCCCACTCCTTGACCGCTGGACAACGTGCGTAGGCTTAACACGTGTCCCAAGGTCATCGCTCATTTCTCACACGTGTGTCCTCCATTCCCCCTCCTTACTCAGTTGTCGAAACTTACAGAGTGATATTTTTTTTTTCCTAAATTCTCTTTTTCTATGTTTTCAAGTTAAAAATTTGGGGTACAGCAAGAGACAATACATTTTTATATATAATTTTATTTAAATTTTTTCTTACCACACAATTTTTATTTACCACCACGTCTTACTAGCAGTTTAGGCTACACACAAATGTACTAATTATGATAATGTGTTATGGATGAAAAGGTTGAATTTAAGGAGAATGTACCCAAATTTACCTGGAGATTGAGTGGGAAACCATTTAAGATAAACCTCCCTCAGTATATCCAACCGGGGTCCTACCACGATCTCCCCATCATAGGCAGTCTAATATATTGCGAAAGTAGTTCCTTCGACTAGGGGCCACCAAATGGCAGACCACGGTCCACATCCGGACTGCAGATACGTTTTTAATGACCTTGACGAGATAGCGATACACAAAATAAATTATGCTATTTCGGTGGTGGGCAGGTAGTAGACATGGAAGGCCAGCAATAATAAATAAGTAATATAACTAAAAGAAAAGAAAATCGCGTTTTTTAATTAGTATAGTCATATAGGGCTTGAACTTTAGTCACTGTTAAAGTTTTGCCGGACCGCGGAAGAATTTCGAGTTTTTAAAACGGACCTTCATAAAAACTAATTTGGGACCCCTGCCCTAGACCATGCGGCCACTGAAGTGGGCTACAACACAATTAAATGTCCACATCACGTGCTTATTGCTTGGTATAAAGTCTCCCAAACACTATTAAATAATTTGTGTATCAGAGGCTGTTAGGCAAACATAATTACCATGCATGGGTTGGATAGAGGTGTTGCACAACAGATTGAACAAAATCAACATGTTTAGTTTTTTTTTACAAATTCACAGCATTTTGTAACAGTTGGCACCATCTGTGGTCCTGTATGAATGCTTTCGCACGACTGCTGATAATTTGATATTCAGCTTTAATACACTCCACCTCGTTAGTATCGTTCTATGATGGTGTTAACGTCTTCAAATAAAAAATACACTCTGGGGAGAATGTATACCTGTGTGCTACGATCGTTTGGAGCTTTGGAGAGATAGAAGTATATAATAACTGTAATTTTCAAAACATGGAATACGACATAATTGTTGAAAAAAATAAAGGTGATTTCGTACTTCCTGCTTTTGTTTATGTGATTTATTTTCAACCGAAACACATGCAATAATTATGACTAAACACACTGGTTAAGAAATTCTTAGCTTACTGTAACTCAACTTGGAATGATGTCTGGACAATTCTGTTGTACAATGTGTGAGATAACATTGTGCAACGTCATGTTGCACATCAGCTGTCAGCACAAATTGGTTTAACTCGTCACGCTATGGCAGTAATTTCCAACCTAGGGGTCGTGACCCCTTCGGGGTTTTGGCATTAATCCAAAGGGGTTGCAAGTTATACTGTATATACTCTTTTACAAGATTTTGATGACGAGAGCAAAGTTCAAAATCCAAATATAAACAGAATATTTTGGCTATCTTACTCCAACTGCATGCTTACCGAAACAGTAAAGAATATTCTGGACAGGCCAAATCAATGATAAATATGACAAGTATTCCTACCATGGGACTTCTGACATCATGCAAAGTTTCGTATATGATCGCAAAATGTAAGAAGGGTCATTATGTTGTAGGGACACTCGTTTTGCCGGCTTTTTTCGAAATCAATGAAATAATGTTTGACAAAGCATCTGCAGATATAGTCCAAAAGATTTCTTTGGAAGATAACACAGTGGGAATACGGATATCCGACATGGCACAAGACATACAAGAACAGCTGACCGCAACTTTGAAACTGTCAAAATTTGCAATACAGGTTGACGAAGCCACTGCCTCAGTGAAGGATGTCCACCTTATCGCTTATGTTCGGTATATCAATAACAGATATGTCAAAGGGGACCTATTGTTTTGTAAGCTAATTCTGGGAAGATCCAGTGTTGAGGGACTTTTTAGGATTCTAGACAATTTTTTGACAGCAAGTGAGATGAAGTGGGAACATTGTGTTGGGTAGTGATGGTGCTCCGGCCATATCTGGAGAAAGTAGTTGTTTACAAGCTCTCGTGAAAAGAATGGCTCCCAACGCCATCTGGAATCACTGTGTGATCCACAAGGAGTCGCTTACATCAAAAAACATGAGTACAGAACGAAGTGTTGTCTTTAGTTCCATCATTAAAATAGTGAACTACATTAAGACATGACCAAATGAATCACGTTTGTTTGCTGTTTTATGTGAGGGAACAGAGGCTGAGCACAATGCTCTCCTATACTACTCTACTGCACGCTGGTTGTCAAGCGGGAAAGTGCTCTCAAGGGTGTTTGAACTGAAAGATGAAATTAGTCTTTACCTCAAAGATAGTGACTATCCCGGGAATTATTAGTCTTTACCTCAAATTCAGTGACTATCCCGGGAATAAAAATGAGATCAATAAGAATAGTTTCTTGTGCAAACTAGCCTATCTTGCTGATACATTTAAAATACTTCATATTTTTCACATGCCAATGCAGGGGTATGGATTGTATTCAGCTGTGGCTGCCCTTAAAATCAAATATAGGAATCGGCTTAACGTAGAGCCGGATCTCAGATTGGCTATTTCTTCACTAGTGCCAAGGTTTAATAAACTATGTGCATCAGGCTCAAAAATTCCACTAACTGTGCAGCTGATGTTTAGTTTCTTTTGACATTGTTTATGCTATCTACACACTTTGTTTTTTAATTGTCTATTAAAATTGAGTGATACATTTGATAATAATTATACAATCATTTTATATCAATTAAAAATCTAGGATTCAAATGCAAGGGGTCGCGACGATCTCAAAGGCAAAAATTGGGGTCATACTCCAAAAAAGGTTGGAAACCGCTGTACTAAAGTTTATTAAAATTTTATTCATAAACCATTACAACCTTCATTATTATAGTAATTTTAATATATCGATAATAATATTAGCGAAGGTGGTCAACAATTATTTATAAATATAGTTTGTTAATCATGTGAGCACAAATGGTTTACCAACATAAATAACAGGTACTACACAATTCCACAAAATTTCTCATATTGTGTATTATATAAAGCTTGGAAGAAAATATTCGAAAATAAGTTTTCGGTAATCTACCTAAAAGTAAGTTCTCCTCAGTTAAACAAAAACTTGATATTGTGAATCATAATAAACACTCTTTATATACAAATTTTAAAGCAAATTTTTCAAATATATATTAAATAAATTTTAAATTTTCAAAAATAAGATATTGTAAGCTGCCATAAAATTATTTGTAATTTGTAATGATAAAAATATATTCTTATTGATCATGAAAAACTATTTAAAGATACCCATTTTGAAATCAATTTATATTCCCAATTTCCAAACATTTCAAATTTTGATTAATTTGTCACAAGTAAACTACCCTTAGATTAACTAATTTTAGAAACATATAAAAATATATTATTATTGATCATGTAAAGCACTCCAGGGTTACCAATTCTGAGCAAAATCGTTAAAGCTATTTTTAAAATATATCTTCTAAGATTAAGTCATCAGTAAACTAACCTTAAACGAATTATACCACACCGAGAGAATTATAGAATCCACTTTTCTACGTTATCATATCAAGAGAAATTATTGTAATCGTGAAAAGAAATCGATTTTGAGATTATGATGAATCCTTACGTTTTATGTGAACCTGAACCCAAAAATGTGGATTTTACAATTCTGTCTGTCCCTGGCCATGAACCCGAAACGGTTAAATGAATTTTGTTCAAACCTGATAATTATATTTTATAGGGATGTATTTAACAACAATCATTTGATTTGGACCCTTGCCTTCAAATTAATGGTAGTTTACTTATCAGTGATTTTTTTTAATTCCAAATTTTTCGAAAGTGGCTTTAACGATTTTGTTTGAAATTGATTTCTATGGAGTTTTTAACCTCTCATATAACAACATATACATGTATTTGAGGATAAATTCACTAAAGGGTGATTTTTGAAAAATATAAATATTTTGAAAATGACTCAAACGATTTAAAAAAAATGTATATCTGGAAGTGTTTGAAATAAAAAAAACTTTAAACTTATTTTTTGAGGGAATGTTCGTTCAAGGTTAATTTAATGATGGTTGGCTTTTAAAAAAATTGAATATTTCAAAAATTGTAATTGTTATTTGGTCCAAAATGGGTATTTATTATGGTTTTACATTATAAATAATTATAAAGAATTATTTAACAAGAACAGTTAATATTGTAATAATTTCCTGGTGATTGAATTTTGTAAGATTTGCATTTAAAAAAACTTAAACAATTTTGTTTAGTATTTTTAACGGGATACCATTTTACATGATCAATATTAATGTGAGTTTATATTAATTTTTCTAAAATAAATTAGCTTGAGTGTAATTTACTTACAACAAATTATAGAATTTTTGAAATTTTTTGAGATTGGTCTTGTTGATTTAGTTAAAAATGGGTATCTGGGAATAGTTTCTCATGATATATAAGAATAAGCTATTATTTTTAAAAACAACAAGTAATTTTAGAGTAGTGTACAAATAAATTATATTTGAAATTTGTTGGAAATTTTGAACATTTTGTTTTAAAATTTTCATAAATAAGAAGTGTATATTATGATTAACAAGATTTTTGTTTCCTTTAATCATGAAAACTTACTTAAGGGAAGTTTACTGAAAAACTATTTAAAAAAATATAATCCACTAGCTAGGCCTATATGAGACAGTTTGTTCGATTGTGTCGTACCATTTATTTTTAAGAAGTTCTACTTTACCCACAAGATATAAAAGCACTTGGTATAACGTTGAATAACTTGTTTAATCGTTAATTATTGTGTTCTCCTATCTGACGGATGACATGTGAAGGGAACATGCAACCATTCAAGAAAAGCAAATGTTCCGGTTTGTAATCGACCCACGTCTTAAGAATGTAAATGTATTCACATCGTCCATGTTGGATGATAACTAAGTTATCACAGGTCGTTAGTATATTTTAAATGATTGGTTTTGACCAAGTCAAGGACTACAATATCGATATATTTTGGTGAATAGATAGTAAGAAAATTGCGATTTTTAATTGTATTATTACTTTAATTTTAAGCAGTGCGCCTCGTCTGGCCTACTTACATATTTTAACTAATGAGATAATGATTATAGTAGTAGAATTTGAATTATATGTATCCGCATTTGCATGGTGTGAAAGAGGTAAGCCCTTTGTAAAAAGCGTATCAGTACACTAAGTCAGAACTCGAACCTCAACCTTATTGTCACTGTCAAACAAGGAAACACGAGATTGATATCGTGCTATGCTTGCGCACCGATGCAGTTATTATTGTTACGTTCAGATGGCAGTAATGACAAACAGAAACATAAAAATAAACTAATGAATGGGATGATTTTAATTCATCAGTTCTAGTTTAGAGAGAGGCTGCGAAAAACACGTCTTCCTGATCAAATTCAAGATAATACCTCGTGCGTTTGTTTAATTTTTGTATTTATTGTGATCTTTATAAACCCGCAGTTGTATAGACATGTGACTTACCAACTAACTAAACGTACGCTGTTAAAACCGAAAACCACAATAGCGCATCTCTACCACTCGGACACATGGCTGTTAGAAAATATATTTAGAAATGATTTTCACTGGTCCTACCCCCCCCCC
>CABFWB010000021.1:506745-563195 GCA_902151455.1 Timema bartmani | reverse complement strand
TATTCTGTTTTCTACATGTTTCCTGTCATTTACAGTTTCTGGTACATATTAAAAAAAACCTATAGATAATTTTGTGTGTGTATGTGTATGTAGCAATTCAATTATGTAAAATTTTAATTTTTAAAAACCGATTATCATTTTACTATTTTTTAAGGTTACTTTTAGGTCGAGTCATCCGAAAAAAATTCTTTGCATTTTTCCCTTTCAAAAATGTTCACTTTAATCCAAGAATTGGGTTTTAATTTCAATTCAATAATTTACTTGTGGACGAGATTTTTAAGAAATATTTCTTAATCTTTTCTGTTTGCGGTTTGGAAGTGGCTAGACATCGATAATTGGATGTTGATTCTCTTTCTGTTGAATAATAAGGTTCATTATACTTTATTTGCCATTTTTCGTTCTAATTATTTTTGTATTAATTTGTTTCTTCCATTTTAGGAAACATAATTTTACTTATTACCGCCCTTCCTAAGTAATATTGATAAGACTAAGGGCCAGTTTCATAGTCAGATTTAGTACGCCTCAAGTGCGGCGCTATACTAAATACAAGACGTCACCTACCTGAAATTGAATGGAATGGGCTAGTTTCATATGCGAAACTGGCCCATTCCATTTTGGTCTAGGTAGGTGTCGTCCTGAATTTAGTATCGACTCGCACTTTAGGCGTACTAAATCTGACTATGAAACTGGCCCTAAGTTTAGATCCAAGGCTTTGGAGTATAAACAGCATATTTTCATGACGCAACTATTTCCTATTTGTCCTGTAGAAGTGCTGTAAATATTAACTGTGCCTACATTTTCATTGTGGAAGCCACGTCTGTATACCTCTTTTCCATACCTTGTTTTATGAACAGGTGAATGTAATAATAAAGGCTTTATCTGACAGCTATAAAAGCTACTTGTTCTACTCTCACTTCAATTTATTTTATTTGCAGCTATCACTTTTGATAAATATTATGACTAACTATAAAATAGCACCAATATTATTGACAAATGTTATCAATTTGGTCAACAAATTACTTCTTTGTATTTTCTAAAAGACCTTTCCTGATATAAATAAACTATAGCTATTTATTTATTTAACCACACATGTATCTAGCTATTACGTATCCCTCCATCTATCGATATATATTTCGACTACCTATAAAACAAAGTGTTGGTCTGTATTTATGTTTCCTAAGAACTCTTCAACCACTTAAACTGATTAGGATGCAGTTTTTATATTACGTAGATATTCACCGGAAAGGTTTTAGGCTCTTGATCAAACGAATAAAATAAAATAAAATTGACCTGTTTTAAAGATTTGGTCTTAGAATTAATTCATTATTTCTATTTATAGCTTGATCGCCCAATCCAAAGAGTAATTACAGAATACATTTCAATAGTAAATCCAGGAAAAATAATATTTTAGTTTTTAATTTAATTTAATTTTAGCACCACGTCTTACTACCCGTTCGGGTTATACGCTTTAGTACTAATTAAACTAATGGATTAGGAATTGGGAAGGTTGAATTTAGAGGAAGTGAACCCACATTTGTGTGGAGGGAGAGTGGAAAACCATTTAGGAAAAACCACCCCCACTTCACCCAACCGAGATTCGAACCTCGACCTCTCCGTCCTCGATGTTCTGGTTCAACACGACTGGCGCGTTAGCCAACTGCGCCACCGAGGCGGGTAATATTTTAGTTGAGTTGGTTGTTTTGAATTCACCGATCCTTATAAAGGACAGTTTTTACACTTATAATTTTCGTTAATAACTAGAGAGTTTCTCAATATATTTGAATGCAGTATTTTCTATATTATGTTGAATTTCTCTAAAAAGATTATAAACTATTTAA
Source organism: Timema bartmani (assembly GCA_902151455.1). Classification (NCBI taxonomy): domain Eukaryota; kingdom Metazoa; phylum Arthropoda; class Insecta; order Phasmatodea; family Timematidae; genus Timema; species Timema bartmani. The sequence continues at coordinate 561,357 of CABFWB010000021.1, read as the reverse complement.
AACTTTGTTTTCAAGGAGCTTAGCAGAGGCGTTAAATACAATAAAAGTGTATTATATACACTGTGGAGTTGCAAAAGCGAGGACTACTATAAGTGCATCTATTGTTATGACTTAAGGAAAATAATCAGACCCAATGATATAGGCTCGGTGATAAGTTCGGAAATTCCGGTTTCAAACAGTGACGCACAGCTCCATGCACGTGTAACTAAACATAAGGTACACAGCCCATACAAACTTTTGAATCGATCGTCTTCGTGCATGCAGTAAAAAAAACTATCCAAAGTGCTTTCTAAGAGCTATGTTGATGAGCATGACGGATTTCCCAAATACCGTAGACGGGATCCCGATAATGGAAAGCGTCTGGTTACGATATTATCCTACTTATGTCCAGACGTTGTGAAACTTTCCCCGTTAACCAACATGCGCATCTGCCTATGTGAAGACAAAAACTAGACTTATTCGTCGATATATTGCTGAAATTTGTCAAGGGAGTCTTCACATAGTATGCAGGCAAGGTGTTCTTGATAACTCTCAGATACCTATCTTGGTCAGAGATATCAAGACCTATTTCAGTGTTCGTATGGTCTAAGACGTCGCTCTCGCAATATACTAGACTACTGATCACAGGGAGATCGGGGTTAAATTCCGGGTGAGCGTACTAACGGTGGCTTACCCACTATGGGTGGCTTCCACTTTCCATTCCCGTGAATGTGGGTACACTACATTTAAACTCAACCTTCCTTATCGTTATCACATTAGGGTAATTGGTACATATGCGTAAACCCTGAACAGGTAGTAAGACACGGTGTTAAAAAAATATATTCATGAACTAGTCCATTTTATTCATACCGATATACTTCAGTAAAACCAGCCTCTTTCGTGTTTCCAGGAGCAAGATATTCGAGCTCAAAAAATGAATCAGCCAATAAAATTGACTACTGTATTTTATACCAGTTCGACGGGCCATTCAGCATACACATGTTGATAGGCACTACCCTGGCTAATTGTTTAACTCCCTTAATCCATTCGGTTCACTCACCCACGCCGTTCAACTAAAATTGGAGCACCCATCCTTTTTGCTGTGTAATTTGAACCCATCTAAACTGTGTTTAAGCCCTCTTACAGGTAAACAGTCTGCAAAATGATATCATAGAGTCGACTGTCATGACAGGTTGCACAGCGGGAAATGGGACGGGATACCAATAATACCCACGATTCCATGAGACCTACCACAGCGCAAGAATATTCCTTGAACGTGGCAGGCGTTGATCTCTGCAGCAATTTTTTTCTCAAATAGACAACTAACTATACGTGGTGTGTTTCCGTGATAGTTCTTCCAGCAACCTGTAACTGTTCGCTCCTGATGATTAAACCATTAATTTCGTTTACAAAGAATCCTTGCCTTAAATGTTGTTACTTTATTTCCTTTAATTAATAGAATTAATATTTTGTGTGTTCAATCTTAAAACCTAAATAACTACCCTACATTTACATTTTTTTTATTCTGAAGACACATATTTTATCAACTACAAATTTTTCGTTTTGGCAATCTCTACATAATAAATTGCATGATTTCTTTTCTGTATGGAAAATTAAAAACTATGGGATCATAAAGATTATTATTTTAATGGCCATGTTTGTAAAAGTGACACTAATGCGAACGTGGCTGCGATCAAAGGCTGGTATAATAATATATAATATATATTTATGTAAAATATACAATATATTTATTTATCGTGGATGTGTTGTGTTTTAGAACCTAATTGGCTATTTATTAGAGATTTTGGTTCAAATCCCTGTGCGATCGATATTTATTACTTACATCCTGTGGGAAGGATGGTCAAGGAGTAAATCTTTTCACCGCTTCATTTTTTTTAAAGAAATTTGGTTGAATAAAAGTGACTCAAATTCTACTACAAGTACCCTACAATTGCATACGCTAATAGTTCTACTTGCTTTAACTCTTTGCCACAGTTAATTAAAATTATAAATTAATAAACAAGGAAAAAAAAAATTGGAAGCCAAAACGTCATGCGTGACATGACCTTCCAATAAGCGGACCTTGGGTAATCGATTCTACTATTAAAGTGTTGTAGGAGTTAGTAAGGGGTGGGGGGAGACGTAGGAGGCTTTGGGCCCCAAGCTACCACGCTGCACTCGCGGTTCGGACTCCGGCCTGCGATGGTCCGACTGTAACGCTTGTAGCGGCTGGTTCGAGAACTTTTAGTACGCGTAATTGTATGTACTGTACTAGGGAAGAAAAGAAATCGACGTCTTAATTCTTTTTTTTTAGAAAATACTTTTAACTTCTTTTTAATTCCGTCCCTCTTATAAACACGTGTTAAATTTTTTTTTTAATTTGAGTGTGTAAAAATAAATACGTTTCAGACGAGTTTTCAAACGATGTTCACGCACTGTGTATTTGAAAACTAAAGTCAACTTTAATGTTATTAAATAAATTAATATAATAGTAATAGATTTACATAAAACAAATAATATTTAAAACATATTTTGAACATATTTGTTATATTTTCTTGAACATAAGAGTGTCAATAAAGGTGAAAATAATAAATATCCATCGAGTTTTGAATTTAAAACTATACAATACTTTTAGCAACACTATGGGAGAATTTTACCATCATCGAGTGTTTTTGAAAATACATATATACACGATTATTATATAAAAGTATATGTTAAAAAATAAACAATAATTATATATTTTAAGACAATTTTATAAAAATTGATTAACTTATTAATGAAAATACAGTTTCATGGTTCATTGTTATGTTAATGATTACTTACCCCAGCTAGGTGAAATCTGTCAGTGAACATAAAACTATTGCGTTCAGTTGCCTGATGGTTGTATGTAAGCAAAGGCGTTTAAGCTTGAACTTTTGTAATTAAATAAATAAAAATCAGTTTAAATGACTAGAATTGAATATATATATAGTTCATGTTATTAGAAAATATCCTTCACTTTTCAAGTAAAATAGGGAAAACACGTGAAATCGGTTATGTCTAAATTATTTGAGGTGTTAATAATAGCTTCCAAAGAGGATGGATAATTTCTGTGAAATACTTTGATTCGCAACGTGTTGAGACCGATAGGCTATATATTTTTTTTCAGTTTTACTTTTAATTCAAGTGTTTTTAACTATCAGTATAGGGGTTAGGGAAGAAAATGCTAGTTTAAAGAAATATCATACCCAAAGCTGAGGCCAGCTTTAAAATCAGTCACTAGAAATATATGGATGGAATTTTATTTAAAATATGTAGATCGGTTTTGGTTTGAAAATTACTAAATACATTTGACGTAGTTCTGTAGGCCTATTTGAATTATTTTCATCTAGATAAGGACTCATTTTCTAGGTAAATTTTTAAAATATTAAATTTTGACTTAGATCTAATGGTTTGATATTAATATTGTAATATCTAAGTTAAGAAATGCACTCAAGCAGATAGTATTATACATGGACACACACGTCATTTATTAGGACACGCGCATCGTATAATTGAGCTATCCAAGCGTGAGAACCACGAGTTAAAGTGTCGATACGAACTAAGAAGTTTCAAGTTTATGTAATATAACATCTGACCCTGAATGACTCTACTCTCAAAGTGATTTGCTACTTGGAAGAGTATACCTTTTCCGCTAGTAGCTAATTTCACCAAAGTATCTCCCGGCAGTGACTACGATTGTCACTGAAGATGCGCGCCGCCTAGGAGACGAGGTGTCCTTTAGGTTAAGTGCCAGTTGGATCTTAGTGCGTCCTGGATGGCGGAGAGCGCTTGCAACTCACCCGCTAGGAGCGTCGGGGACCCCAACTCATTGACTGACTCCGAGCTGGCCGACCTCGAGTCCGACACCTTGGAGGTGCCAACAGAGGTCCCCGGGACACCCGACCAAACCATAGTGGACGGCTGGCTCAAGTTCAGGGACAACAAGAGGGTAAGACGACTATAGTACTGTAGATACATTATTTGAGGTTTCAGGGACACCCGTCCAGAGTATAGTGGACTCAGGTTCAGGGACAACAAGAGGGTAAGACGACTATAGTACTGTAGATACATTATCTGAGGTTTCAGGGACACCCGTCCAGAGTATAGTGGACTCAGGTTCAGGGACAACAAGAGGGTAAGACGACTATAGTACTGTAGATACATTATCTGAGGTCTCAGGGACACCCGTCCAGACCATAGTGGACTCAGGTTCAGGGACAACAAGAGGGTAAGACGACTATAGTACTGTAGATACATTATCTGAGGTCTCAGGGACACCCGTCCAGACCATAGTGGACTCAGGTTCAGGGACAACAAGAGGGTAAGACGACTATAGTACTGTAGATACATTATCTGAGGTCTCAGGGACACCCGTCCAGACCATAGTGGACTCAGGTTCAGGGACAACAAGAGGGTAAGACGACTATAGTACTGTAGATACATTATCTGAGGTCTCAGGGACACCCGTCCAGACCATAGTGGACTCAGGTTCAGGGACAACAAGAGGGTAAGACGACTATAGTACTGTAGATACATTATCTGAGGTCTCAGGGACACCCGTCCAGACCATAGTGGACTCAGGTTCAGGGACAACAAGAGGGTAAGACGACTATAGTACTGTAGATACATTATCTGAGGTCTCAGGGACACCCGTTCAGACCATAGTGGACTCAAGTTCAGGGACAAGAGGGTAAGACGACTATAGTACTGTAGATACATTATCTGAGGTCTCAGGGACACCCGACCAGACCATAGTGGACGGCTGGCTCAAGTTCAGGGACAACAAGAGGGTAAGACGACTATAGTACTGTAGGGACACTATCCAAGGTCCCCACAGTGGTTCCAGGGACCTCTATATTTGGTTCAGTATTATAACAGACCAACACAAAGACCTATTAAAAGAGCCACAGATATTATAAAGCTCCCTATAACTTTGTTGCAACCTTGCACCATCTCGTAATCATTTTTCACTTATAAATAGCCAAAGTCGATGGTCACGTTGTCTAAACGTCAAGCTCATTGAACCAAATCCTGGATACGTGTAGCATATTTTTTCTCTAAATATTTTACCCCTCTATTACCTCGCAAATATGGGGACATTTTCTCTAAGCTTTTATCTTACTCATCCCCTACCTATAGTAACAATATATACATATAACCTGAACGGGTAATAAGACAGGGTTAAAACAACAATTAATTAGTGTAGTTATAGATTAGGCTGTTTCAATCTTAATTCAAGTTAAATTAACTGATTAAATTTTTAGTCAAATTTCAAATCAGAATAAAGGGGCTATATTTAATAGAAACGTAGCGTACAGTAGATTATTACATGGCATGATACGGACAGAAGTCAGGGGCTATCGCTGCAAATAGGACGCACATTTTGATTCAGCCGACTTCAAGTCGTGATCCAGAACGTCGTAATAATCCCACTTCACCCTAAATCTAACATTATTTCTTCAGATCTTATGTTCGAAGAGGTATGTACTTACAAAAGGGGAGATGGGTGATTTAAAATTGATGCGTTTGAGTGGGGGGAGCGGTGCTAGTTTTTCGAATATTTGATCTCAATAAAATATTTATGACTACCTATTTCTTCTCTCTCTTCTCTTTTATTTCGTGGTTTCTTCTTTTATCCTATTGTCTCCCCTACACCCTATTCCCGCTAAGGAACCAAGGTAGAGCTAGTTTGGAAAATAATTTTTAATCCATACAACGCATCTTGATATCCATACGTACTAGCTGTATATTTACACTAACTGAAGGAAGGTAACTTTTAAAAAAAAGCTTATCTCTCAATTGTTTGAAGGTAAAAATGGAAACTATCTTAGGATAAATAAAATAACTCCACAATATACCCAGCCGGTATTTGTAGCCCTGACCTCCCCAAGACTGGTAAACCAGATAAGACTAGACTTACGGCCTCCAGCATGGATAGAATAATACAATTTAAAACTTTCCAGAAACCAGCTGCTGTAAATTATGAATATCTGCCTTACTTACAAAACCTCGTGTGTCTAATTTATATTAAAATTTATTTTATTGGCGAAGTTTTTCTTATAAAATATCTCTACAATGCACACTAGCTTACACTTGTTACAGTCCAGTTTTCATAGAGAGGATCTTTTAGAAACTACTGAATTTTTTTCATCAACAATGATAAAATTTTACTCTTTATTTGTGTTATATTCTAGGTATTGATACCATCAATAAAAATGACAGCTAAGTACATACAAAATGACTTGACGTATGAATACGTGGAAGAACATCTAATCACTTTCTGACAGATAAGGTTCTTCCTTTGAAAATTGGACTGTGGGCTAGTTAACAAGGCTACAACTTGAATCAACTATGGACTTGAAATGTCCTCACATTGCCGCACTAATACAGAGAATGGTATTTTTAAGGGTTAAAAACAACTAAAACAACCCTCAATTATATTATAGTGCGCTCATGCGAACGTGATGAAGTTAAATTTATCTGTTTGAGGTAGGCTGTGACACTATCTTTCACTATCTTTCTACTTCATTTTGATCCAAACCATATTTTAAAATAACAAACCCCTTCTTAAAATAATGTAAGATTTCTGGACGTTTGCAACGTATATCAGCGTTAAGATGGATGGCATCCTCTTAGGTAAGTCTTAATTCAACCCTTACACTCCATTGGTTTTGAGTTCAGACAAATGTTCTCAGGCCATAGACCAATCGAAATTCAAATAAAACATTATATTGGTTTAGCTTTCAAGCATTGAATATTTTATCTTTACGACCTGACCAGTCTTATTTTATTTACGTCCATTCCTTTGGCCAAGCTCAATGGTAGCAAACTACAAGTTTAGGAGTTTAGGAGTCTTGTTGTTTAAATTAATCGTTGATCGTAGAAAAGTTTATAGCCTCAAATAAAGTGATAGTTATAAAATCCATTAAATTACTTATTTAATTACATTACTGCTTGATATATTTTATTTTATTTCCCACTTCACACTGACAGTTCATGTGTTTGAATATATATATATATTTCTCTTTTTCAATATTCGCTTATAAAAAAATATCACAAGCGAGAACCATACACATTTGTAATAAAACTAGTAACTCCCTGTTGAGTTTACAGAGAGTGGTTTGTCCTAAATGGTTTACCACCTCCCCTCCATGTCATTACAGCTACTTTTACTTTAAATTCTACCGTAATCAGTTCTATCAAGTTAGCATAATTTATATATACGCATCTAATTCGAACGGGTAGTAAGACGTGGTGGTAAAAGTAGAAGAATGGTTTTGGCGACAGTAGTTCCGTACAACGCTTTAAGCTATGTCTAAAATAAACTTAAAACTACTAATTTTTAGAATAAATTTATCTTATTGAGTTGCTATTATTAACTTATTTCCTAAAATTAGGATTTTTCAAAGTTGGGGGCAAACTAAACTTTTAGTAGAGTTTTTTTTTATCAGCTATTTTTATCAGCTATTATTATACTGATGAGTAAGGTAGTATTACTAGAATAAATGTACCCTCACGCGGAGAGAGAGAGAGAGGGGGGAAAACCACCCTCAATAAAATCCAGCTGGGATTCCAACCCTGACATCCCTTTCAAAGACAGATCAAACCATATGAGTCTGACTTTGTTCGCGTACCCAGCGGTGTGTGCACATTGTTGTTAAATAAACAATAGCATATATCAATTAATATTAAACAATCGAACATAGGATGACCAGATAAATATTGGAGGGCAGTGCCAGGATTGACTAACATTAGCTTGAAATATTTAACTAAGTGAACAGTATGAGTAGGCTCAGTAGAAACTATCAACGCGTAACTTAAAACTTTGGTAAAAAGTTTAAATGGGTGAATTTAATTGGAATGCACCATCATTAGATTTAAGATAACATAAAAAAAATCACGCAGTTCACTTGGCTTAAAACGAATTCTGACATATCCAGGCTAGAGTCCAAAGCATTAGCTGGAACATTAGACAAAATTGTGCACAAAAATATATTCTTTTGGGCAAACATTTTGTGATTGACCCAAGTGAGGCGTCTTTTAGCTACTGAGACAGATAGAGCTTACTTCTGCACGGGACCATACCGAGCCCCCCCCTATCCACCCCCTCACCACCCAACCAGCGGCAGGAAACAAGATCGATCGTCAAGGTTATCAAATTTTAAGAACATTTAGCTTTCTGTTCCATCTGGTCTCAAGACTTCTTTACCTCTCCCCTCCCCCTTTTTAAACCCCCCTTCCGTCGTATCAACTTCACTTTGTGTCTCCCAGCTGGTTACATCTTAAGAGGGCTGTTTTACACTCCATTAACTCAAGTTTACATTTTTACTATTTTTATCAGATATATATTTGTGAACATGAGTATATGGAAAAGAAGACAATAAAAATACTACATCTTGTTTACGAAAGAAAAAAAGAAGCAGAAGATAATCAATGATCTCCCATTCCCCTTCCGTGTTTTTTTTCACACCCTTGACATCCCAACTTGTGTACATCCTGGACGGTTAGTAAATTGTGGATTTTAAAATAAACTTAAACTTTTTTCAATTCATTATAATTAGAGAGGTAGCTATGTAAGTTAAGAAAACAAATTATTGTGGTGATACCGTTTTTGAAAACTATATTTTGTATCGGGCGGAAAAACTTTACCTCCTTTTTTAATGCAACGTATCGTACAACCTATCCAGGCGATCAGAATATTTACACCAATGGGGTGAGAGTAAGAAAGTTAGAATTTAAAGTAATAGTAACTATATTTGCGTGGAAGAAGGATGGATAATCCTTCAGGAAATAAAAACCCACCCTAGTACACCCAGCTGGGAGTTGAACGGTAACCTGCTTGTCACCATTGAACTAGACAAGGTGAGATTGACGCATCATCCTGGTGGGTTTAGTAAACAATTGCACCAAATGAATATTTATTGAAGAAATGGCTATTTGTGTTACAAATTTAATTGTATCCTATAAACCAGTTCAAAATACACACGAGCATACAGAAAACTTATAAAATAAGTTAAAAACCTTTTTTGTGTTACATCTAAAATATGACTCATTTAAAATGCTTAATATGATAAACGTTGCTAATGAACGAAATTTGATATGGATATCAAAGCAAAATTTCAGTGAAAAGCTCTTTTCAAAATATCTCTTTTAATATTATACTTTCTCCCGATCTCTTTTATTATTTTTATTCTTTTAAAGTGCTCTTTTGTTTTGTGTTTCATTCCGTCATTAGTCAGGTCAACAAAGACTCTTTAACATTCCACCTCCCAACCCTTTTCTTACCTCCTTCATTTGAATGAACGTTCTTGAAATTAAAGCATATTCCATTGTCACTTAAGTACCAACCTTTACCATTCTTTTTTTTGTTTATCACTTTTGTACCAAATTTACATTAAAGAAAAACGATATTTCCCTTCCAGTTTGGATCCAAACAAAAAGGAAACCTCACGACAAAAATGGTGTAATGTATACAAAATTTAAACCATTAAGACGTATTGTTCAAGTTCCCCTCCCGACATCTTATGGAAATAATAACATCTCATGATGAAATATATAGTTACAGTAGTATTCCTTTTTCCTTTTAAAAAAAAATTAATATTTATAGACTTGGTATCAAGTATTTACTTGCCACCTCTTTTATACTCTTACTCAAACCCACTCACAATAACCTAAAAACCACATTGTGATAGAACACATTTATATTTATAAAAAAACTTACCAACGGTATTTGCATCATTTCTGGGCTGAGAGTCCCGGGTTCAATTCTTCGCATGACCAAAACATTTATCTTTGGCAAACTGTTTGTTTATCCTACCACAGTGATGAACTAACGGCCGGAGGCTGGGTGTCGCGTCTGTTTAAGATTTAAGTAAATTTATAAGTCGCGTGCTGATATAATTAGTCGGTTCAGAAAGTGCACGTTAAATATCTAAAATAATTTAAAAAAAAATATATATATATATTTACTTTGACCCAGGGATGCGTTCAAAGCAGTAGTGGGTAACTTGTAGGCTACAACAAAGATTAGCAAGGAGATTGTAACGTAGAGGTTAGTAGGTAGAGTATATCTATGGTAGGAGTGTAGGTAGGCTAGCAGAAGGTTCCTAAGTACAGACATTGGCTGAAAGTATTATGTCAGAAGCTTTTGACAACACTTTTTATTGGTAACATAATTTTACTAAGCAAATAATAATTATTTCCGAATAGTTTGATATTAGTTAATTTCAGCCAATGTTTGCAATAAAGAACTCCCGAGGTTTACCCAATAGTACTTTTCTCATCCTCTCTCTCTCTCTGTGAATGATAGTGTACTTGATTTAAATTCCATTTGATCCTTTTCCTTTATATTAACCATACATAATATCTGTTTTACATTCGTCATCATCATTTATCATCAATCTTTTGATTGGTTTGCTGCAGATATCCACTTCTGCTTATCTTGAGCCAAGTCTCTTACATATTTATAATTGTTAAAGGCAACATCTTCCATTATCTGATCCCAGTGGTGGCCGCAGAAAATTTTCTAGGGTGGAGGGGGGGCAAAATATATCCCCCCACACAAACACACCAGAGCACGCGCGTGCCTTTAGAAACGTCTGTGAGTATTGGCATTATATTGACACTGTAAATATACTAAAAATATAGACATTGAAAAAAAGCAGGTTTTTTTTCAATCTGAACACAACTAGTAAACCTATAAAAATCAAATTTAATATATTTAAAAATTAAAAAATAAAATTTCATTCTTTTCGTAGATCTATAAATAATTTGGTAAAATAAATACAACCTTAAATTAGGGTGTTTGGTGACTATTTAAAAATTCCATATGTTATTCAATATTACTTACTCTACAATGATTCAATAAGCTTACTTTTTTAGAAGGGAATTGCTAGGAAGTTAAATAAGCTATGAAGATATTGTTTAATATCTTGGTGAGGTAAAATTTTTTTTTAAATGATTTATCTTATTACAATATTATAATTTGAACTCATTTCAGAGTATTACATAAAAACACTACCTAAATAAATATAAACCAAAGGCGTCTATCATCAATCCAAAATTGATTTACAGTTTCTTCTACAAAAGCAGCTTTGTTTGAAGAAAGTTTTTAAGGAAAACTAGAAGATTAAAAAAAGTTTAACAATATTTTATTGTAAAGGAAAATATTAAAAATATTAAATTAAATTAAATTGAAAATGCCAGGGGGCGGGGACGTGGCCCCCTGTACCCATTCCTGCTGACGTCCATGTCTGATTCATTTATATCCCATTCTTGGTTTTTTCTTGCATTCTTTCCTTCAATATACCATTATTAACTTCATAAAACTCTCATGTCTGAGTATGCGGCCGATCAAATTAACCCTTCGATTTAATACTTGACACCGTTATTAAAAGCGTGTAAATATGTCTTGTTATCATTTTTAATTTATTATGTAGAGAAGGTATTGAAAATATTTTCGACCGAGAGATTATGAAAAATCTTGAAATTTTATGTGCTTACAAACCCAAAATTTTGGGTCCACAATTCTATCTGCCCCATGTCTGTCTGTCCTTGGGGCTATATAATTAAAATAATTTAATTGATTATCTTTAAACTTGATATTTAGATGCTATATGATCATACCCCGAGGAGTGTTTATTATTTTGATTCTAGACCCAAAATTAGAGCTATTTTACTCAAAACTGATTTTTGAAAATTTTAATTTTTTCTAAAAATGCATCTAATGATTTTGTTTAAAATGGATATCTGGGGAGTGTATTACATGATACTGAATAAAATTCATTTAAGTGTAATTTACCAATGAGTCATTATTGAAAATGTATAGCTTTTAAAATATTGTTACAGCAATTTTGTCCAAAATTTATATATGAAGTGCTCCAATTAATTATCAACATAATGCCTTTTTTTCTAAAGAATATTTACTAAGGGGGATTTTAGTGCAAACTGAGTTTTGAAAATTCTGTCACAAATTATGAAAAACTATGTGAGAAAATATGTACTATTATGTTGTCCCATTTATTTTATTTTACTGTGGAAACCAATTTTATCAAACGTAAAAACACCACGAACACACATGCGAAGTAATTCCTACGAAAAGGTTGGCGTGTCTGTGGCCACTACTCCTTCACACGCTAACCTCTTCGATTCTTGTTGTCTGAAGGGTTATCACCGATAATTGTTCAACTTACATTGGTGATCATGCGGTCTAAGACATCAAGCTCGCAATCTCAGCCAGATACACTTGTGAAAGGGGACATGTGACTCATTTCTGTGGGTTTGGTTTGCCATCAACTCTACAAAACTAGCGCGGGTGCGATTCCTTTGAACAGTCTGACTCGTCTCTATTCCTTAGATTCAACCGTTGATAGAACTTTTGTTAAGAGAAATAAACAAATCCAAATTAGCACGCCATTTATTGAAATGTGATTCTAAACGAACCGAAAGGCCTCGTCCATGTCCGATATCGTTGAGACATTTCGTTTGTCACATAGTAACCCACATCAGCTGAGAGAATGGTTCAAGTCCTGGATGATGAGAATATTTATTTTACATCAGGTATCCTTTGTTTTTTGGATTGGTTTTATAACACAAGGACAATTTAAGAGTTCACTGTATGGAGTAGGAATGAAAAGGGTAGTCTACCTAAATTAGCGTTGATCAAGGGTGGTAAAATTTCAGTGATAAACCACCCCTGGTAAAACACCTAGCCGACCTTAACCCTCCCGTCACTGACAAACCAGACAAGACGATACTTACTACTTAATATACATGCTCACTGGTGAAGGTAACAAGGGTAATTAAAGGCATAGTCCAAGGGGTAAGGATGAGGAAGGGTATTCAATGAAAATTTAGCTACATTATCGTGGAGAAAGGATGTGAAAATACCGGTAATAAATACCACCACCCCTTGCGTCTTAGATCAAGAACGCGACCCGCCTTGGTGGCGTAGTTGGCTAACGCGCTACTCGTGTTAAGCTCGACCGCTGAGGACGGGGAGATCGAGGTTCGAATCTCGGTCGGGTGAACTGGGATTGATTTTTACTAAATGGTTTTCCACTCTCCTTCCACGCAAATGCGGGTTCACTTCCTCTAAATTCAACCCTCCCTATTCCTAATCCATTAGCGTAATTAGTACTTAAGCGTATAACCCGAACGGGTAGTAAGACGCGGTGCTAAATATTATTATTATTATTATCAAGAACGTGACATATGTACTTTTATGCACCAAGTCACACACAGTCGCACTTAGATGGTTTTTCTTCTGGCGGCCAGAATCGCACCACCCACCTCTTGTCATGTTGTTTGTTTCCATTCTTATGTCTATTGGTTTGGTGGAAATTGTGGTCATAAAGTCGGGGTATCCTGCCGAGTGTTCAAATGTGTTGAAATAGACGCGGGGGATAGAAAAAAAAACAAAAACACGCGTGGTTATGTCAGGGTTTTAGTGTGTCTAGAACCAGAAAAAATGAGGTGATAAAAAACTGATCCTTTCTGAAAACATTTCTGGGAACACTTTCAACACGTACCGGTGGCTAAGCGGTTATCGGGGTGAAATACAGGTATAAGAAGCGTAGGTTCGAGACTATTCAGGAACTAAAATAATTCATTATTTTTGTTTTTTAAGATTGTCTTTTATTATTTTACTAACACTATTTATGAAGTGTACACTATATTAATTATTTTAACATTCTATTGTAAAGAAAGTATTATAATCATGAACATTTTCAACCTTGAGATTATGATGAATATTAACATTTTATGTGCCCCTACCTAAAAAAGTGAGTTTCACAATTCAAGGTCTTTGTGCAAGAACTGACCATGTTCAAAATATTAAACCTGTCAGATAAAGAACAAATTTTTTGAAAAATTATATATAGTCATATATTCAGAAGAACCACATTAATCTCACATATAGAAAAATTAACAACTTGAATATTTTTATAAAATATTGATTTTATTAAATATTTACTTATAGTTCAATTTGCAGTTTAAAATATACACATAACTTGTTACTGCACCAAGGTATATTTTCTTAAACATTTTATTTCCTATTTCTAGTTTTTAGGAATAGTATTATATTAAATATAAAATACTTGTTTAGATCATTTACATTGATAAACCCCAAAAAGTTATTTTTAAAACTAAAAAAAATAAATCTTGTGAGCACGTTATAACATGTTTGGAGGGTAAGGACATAATATATCTAAACTAGCGTGGGTAGGGCAGTGGGCAAACAAAATTATAAACCATATTTGAAGAGCTAGCTTAGCCCCGAGTGCACCCCGTTAAGATTCAACTTTCCCGTCACCAGAAGTAAAAATTTTGAGAAACTGACAGTTTAGACCATATGACCACCGGTTCGGGTGCATTTAGTACTTAGTACTTTATTGTTCTTAAGGTTAATTTTTTATTTTCATACAGCCCAGAGTAAGTAAGCCTGTTCACCACAAACCTTTCAATTCAATTTGATTATGAATAATTTTTAGTACTATTATAACTAATAATAGCAATGTTTTTGTTTCAGTGGAAGCTGCGTTGGGGTGTGGTCACAAAATTATCTCCTGCAGCAGGTAAATTTTAATCTAATAATTATAGATAGTAACGAACATAAGATAAATTTAGAATTAAATGTAAATATATTAACAAATTTACACTGAGTTTTGTTCGTTTGAAATATTTTTTTAAATATAGTTTGAAAAATATTATTTTTACCAATATTGCTGGGACTATTCTTCTTATATTATTAAATATGTAATAATAAATACAAATATGAATCGATAAACTCCCCAAAAATTTATTTTTTATATTAAAAAAATTCTTTTAAAAAAATGATATAACATTAACAAAGTGAGATGAACTATTCAACAAATCTGTGTTGTACTACATATAATATGCTTTTAGTGTCTTTAAGTCTACAGAACATTGGAGTGGCTCAAAGTGCCAAAGTTTTGAAGGATTTTACAAAAACAAATTAAACACACAGTGTATGTTGTTTATAATTATTATTCGTATTGTTGGGAAGTCAATGTTGTTGTTGGTGACATAATGACAGTCTACTTCGGCAATATTTACATTAAAAAACAAGCAAGATGGACAAGTTATCAGCAAATACTTCTGATGCTGTTACAGTACGATATTTCTCAATTTATTATGGTATTTTTTTTTATTTTAGATGTTATTTCTCATATTATTAAGGAATCCTACATTTTGGAGATAATTTATAAATTTATTAGGGCATTCGGTATTTTGGATGTTATTTCTCAGATTATTAGGGACTCCTGTATTTTTAATGTTGTTTCTCAAATAATTAGGGCATCTTGTATTTCGTATGTTGTTTCTCATTTTATTAGGCATCCTGTGTTTTGGACATTATTTCTCAATTTATTACGGGATCCTGTATTTTATATGTTATTTCTCATTTTATCAGGGCACCCTATATTTTAAATGTTGCTTCTAAATTTACTATAGGATACTATGTTTTAGACGTTATTCCTCAATTTATTAGGGTACCCTATACTTGAGATGTTTCTCAATATATTAAGAAAATCTGTATTTTATTTTTTATGTAAAATTAATTTTTTGGTCAAGGTTTTAGTAACGTATTTTATGAGTACACTTATTCTTGAGTATTAATTGTCCACTACCTTAGCTCAGTTGGTAGCGTCTCTGCCTTCTGAAATAATGATCCCGGGCTTGATACCGGAATTGACGAAAAAATTTAATTTGTTAAATTGGAATTTCCTATTTGATAGTTATGAAATAACGTTTGAGGATTTGAGTGTTGTGTCTGTTATAGAATCAAGATATATTATAGGTGGTGTGCTAATATAATCAGTATATTCAGAAAATGCACATTAATTAACTCTAATAAAGTAAGGATAAAATTGTTAGCGTATGTCTCTAAACAACCTAAATTCCATTTATTACAAAGGTACGAATTAATGGGGATACATTTTATTATAAATGCGTCATATCTTTGAAATATAAAATTCACACGCTGGTGATAAAAAAAGTTGTACCCAGTTAAACCAATCATTGATCGATCTCCAGTAACCAGGTTCAGAGACAAGCTAACGTAGAGTAAACATCAATACACTTTTGGTCATCCCTTGCGAGATTTAATTTAATATAATTAGTGCTGAGAATTTCACTTAATACGATTTAATGAAATAATTGTATTTTACGTAAAAATAAGTTAAACAATATATCATCCGCAGTCGAAGACAGCCATTTTGGCCTTAATATAAATAATTTCTTCCCGGACTCAAGTTTGGAAGCCCTTCCATCGGATTCCTATATTTGAATATCTCTGTGAGCTTCCGATCACATATGTATGAAAAAAAAGAAAGATGTCATCCCAGTTTATAAAACTTCTCCATTCTCTTCTTTCCCGAGACGTGTACAGTTGGGACAGTAAGTAATACATGCAAACATTAAACTTGTTCACATTTTTATAATATGGATATTTAATATTTTGCTTCGCATTGTCTAGCCGATGATTAATTAATATACTCTTAATTTAGGTATAAATGTTTAATGTCGCTCGGCAAAGTGAAGAATAAACCAAATAACAACAAATACAAAACGTTTGGGGAGAAATCAAATGAAATTATTAGTTTATATATATTTCTTAAATTCCCGTCATAATCCGATTAAACTCCTCATCCAAGTTTTACCGACTTTATCTATGATCAAAGTATTACAGAAACTCTATTAAATTATTTTCATTTCAAAAACTTTGTCGGCTCTATAATAACCTTGGCAAGCTTTATTCTCCACTAACCCCGAACTTCCCGTCATAGGCAGTCCAGTCTATTGCGAGAGAATGGTGACCTCAATAGTATTATAGTAAAGTGCTCGCCTCAGAGTCCTATAAACATGGGTTAAAACCCGGCTGAGGTCAACAGAATTTTTCTTGAGTGAAAAAAATCCGTAGTACAACTTCCTTTGGAGGTTAAGAAAAGCTGTCGCTCCCGTGTTGATTGTGGCATGTTAAAGAACCCTGGAAGGTATGTTAAAATACCTTTCCCGGGAAAACTGGTAGGCCCTTTCTCTCTCACTCATAGAAATTCTCGTGTCTTGATATAATCAGTCAGTTTAGAAAGTGCATGATAAATACCCCAAATAAAATATGAAAAAAAGTACTGCGAGAATGACGCCTTAGACCATTCGACGACAGGCATAAGTACGTCTCACCTTTAGTTGCACACCAAACATGATAATACTATCGTTTCCATGACCAGGTTTTGCTCTCTAGCGATACGTGAACATACTATGTGTGGTATGCCCTAAGGAAGGTTGAACATATGTGGAATAAAGGTTTGGGGTCACAAGGTTTTTTTTATGTTGGTTTTACATTCGCTTGCAAAGGTTGGGAACACTGCTAATCATCCCGGTACATGCGATAGCGATATTAAGATACATGTTAGTGATAGCACGTTATAGTTTAATGGAGTAAGAAAGGAGTTTATCCTCCCCCTCTTTCGCATACTATGGTCCCTGTGACCCAGCGGGAAGGTGAGACATTATATCTAGAAGCTCCAAGCTCAATTCCTAGTCTCAAATAATTAATACGACATACTTTATTATATACTATATTATAGTTTGAATCAAAATAATCAAAAATAAGTTATAAAGAAACACCTCCATGGCATCCGAGTGCAAGCGTGCTATACTGACCGAGTGGCCGCCGCATGTTGGTGAAGATAATGCCAACATATGTGGGTAGAGGGTGTCATGTGGTCATCAAAACGAACCCACCCATCAGTTCTAGACCAAAGCTTCTACAACTTTATCTAAGTAGCTCCCCAATTTTTGTTCTCGCGAGGCTGAATGGACCCGGTTCCAGACCCATTGCTTCACAGAAAGATCTGGGACCTCTGGCGATAGAACCCAAGACATCTGGATCTATTGCCAGGAGCTCTGACCTTTAGTCCACAGAGGTGGTCAGTTATCAGCAAACAACATATAAAAAAGTTTTTCTCTGAAAAATAGTATGAAGTGTTATTTATTACTTCAAACATTTCCTAGAAAACCATTTCGAATAAAATAGTAAAAAAGAAATTCTAAATAATTTTCAAATTAAAATTAACAAGTCGTCAGTAAACTAGCCTTAAATAAGTTTTTTCTCCTGAAAAAAAGTATAGTGTGTTATTTATAATAAAAAACACTCCCAAGATATTCATTTTAAACAAAATAATTTGATATATTTGATAATAGTTTGAATTTCCAAAAATCAGACATCAGTAAGCTATTACTAAACTTAAAGGTATAATTAAAATCATAGTTTCATCTCGAGGTGAAACCATAACGCATCTCAACATTAGATTTTAGCGGAATCCTTGTACCCGTTTTGGCTGTAGCTTCAGCTAGACACAAAGAACTGGAAGCCCAAATGTTTACTCTCTCAGTATTATAATCAAGAAGATTTTCAGCCTCCAGTTTATGATGAATATTAATGTTTTGTGTGCCTTCAACATCGGAATTTAAAAAAAAATTGATTTTACCATTAATTCTGTCTATCCGTTTGTCTGTCTGTCCAGTCCCAGTGCCTAGGTCAGAAATGGTATTATGGATTTTGTTCAAACTTGAGATTCATATGTTTTACGATTATACTTCGAGAAATATTTTTGATTTGGATCCTAGCCCTTTTAAGAAGGATTGTTTACTGATAATTTATTTTTGAAAATCAAAATTTTTCGGATATAGCCTTAACGACTTAATTTAAAATGTATGTCCTGGAAATGTTTGACAAGGCAAATAAAAATATACGTGTTTTCAGGGGTAAATTTGTTTAAAAATATTTAACTGATATATATATTTTCTTTAAATTTTATATGTTTCCAAAATGTCTTTAACAATTTGGCTCAAATTAGGTGTCTGGTAAGTTTTTTTGGCATATAAATAATTTTATAGATTTGTTTTTATCTAAAACAAAAACCCATTTAATAGCAGTTTTGATGAATGAATTTGGATTTTTTATATCTTCTTTTTGTTCAAAATTGGTAACTGGGTAGTAATTTAAATGTAAAATAAAATCGTATTCTTAGTTTTTTTAAATAAATTAATTTGGGCTAGTTTATTTATGGTCAATTTAAGAAAATTTAAAATATTTCGGAAAATAGTTTTTAAGATTCGATTCAAAAAGGGTATTTGGAAATTGATTTTATAGTAAATAAGAACACAATTTTATTCTTACAAATATCAATATTTTGAGGATAGCTTAAAACAAAATAAAACTATTGGTTTGAATAGTTTTGTTCATATTATTTATATATGAATATATAAGAAAGATTATACCATCGTGTCAAACAATTTATGTGTTCTGGAGCACATAAAACGTCAGGTAGAACCCTTTATAATCTCATAGTCAAAACATGTTCAATATTACAATCCTTTCTCTATAGACATATAATATAGTAAATATCTCTCAGTCCTCTCAGGGATATAAGAAACAAAGCAGACTACCTGAAATGTTACGCTGGTAATTTCTGCTAAGTATTCCTATAACATTCCTTGCCCTTAAAAAAAACTGTTTCATCAAATTGGTATTTTCATTATAATGAGACAAATTTTTTTAATCTCACCCATAGAGATTACGTGACCTACGTGGTTAGAATATTTTCTCTAACAATGGTGGCATTGTAATGACCACTCGTAAAAGTTATATATATATATATAATTATATATAGTGCTTTGGCACGATTATTATTTGCCTCCTTCCGTGGCTTAGTGGTTGAAAAGGTCAACCACACATCTAACTATCTCTGGTGCAACACCAGGTAATGTATTAAGTAAGTTATTTTTGTGCACCATTTCCTGGCTATCCATGTATTTTTACTAATGTGCTAGGTATGAAAAATAAACCATTTATATAAAGTGTAGCAGCATTCTCGTGAAATAAGTGTGAATAACTATTCAGGGAAAACAACACCTAAGCCCGCATTACTGGGATTTGTATCCCAACCATCAGTGAAACCAGACAAGATGCTAACCAACGCCTTTTCCTGTATGACCACCGGTGTGGGTTGGATTGTATTAAATCTCAAAATGAATTAAAAAAACATATAAATCTTTTATTATATTTTTTATACAACATACAAAACAAGGAGCGAATAATTTAACTAATATTCTGGCATGGGTGCTATTTAATATTTAACTATATCACACACAAATAAAGTGTACATTTCCTAGTGCTGTTATTTTCAATGCAGATTTAATAAAGTACCGCTTGGACCTCATTAAAAAGTGTGTGTGTGGTTTTAGGAGACAGTGGAAAATGTTTCCTGCTCTGGAAACATATTTTATGCAGGCTCAAGTGCTGTAGTGTTGTAGAGCGGACCTCTGGTTTGCTACGGCCCACCAAAACGGATTAACGCGACTGGAATATGACAGCAAATATCATTTACCATTACTATTTTACTCACACACTTAATGCTCAAACTGTCTAACATGTTTTTATACAACTTAGCTTAGTTATATTTTAATGCAAACATAGAAACTAGACCAACATAGATGGCCGCATGGCCTAAACGCTTAGGCGTTACTCTTGCAAAAGGTTGAGCTACCAGTGAGAGGAAAATTGGTGGTCGAGTCCCTTTCTGGTGTCCTGGGAGTGATTTTTTAAAATTGATTTTCCACTTCTTCTCAAATAAACCTTCCTCATCAATTACACATTATGTACTCACACTTGCTAGGAGGACGAGTGGAAAACTATTTAGGGAAAACTACGTTCAGTACCTCCATCTGGGACTGAAACCTCGTTATTTGCATCATTGTAGATCCAGTATTTTACAAAAGCGTAGACTTACAGCAGTGGTATTCAAACTTTTACACTTATCCCCAGATATAATTTATTTTAAACTTTGTCTCCCCAAATTTGTTTGTTCATAATGTAAGTTAAACATATTCTAATCTATGAGAAAGAGAGAAAAAAATGGGTGCTCTCATATCACATGTCCTTACGTCCAGGTATCTTGTGGCTAACCCTAAATTAGATCGTAATCATTCAATGTTTATCCTAAAAAAATATACAGTATATTTACATTTTAAGTACCCTTTAAGATATTTTTACCTACCTGCGGAGGTACGCGCACCCCAGGCTGAAACCGCTGCATTAGACCATTCAACCCCCGAAGTGAGTCAGCATTAAATAAATATTTGGTTCCCCAACTTTTATAATCCATACAACTCATACATAATAGATCTTACAGTATCTTTTGGGGCACCCCCATATCGCCTCGGGATCTTCTGTGATTGACTTATTTGAGAAACATTCAGTGCAACCTAGTTTTTTGCAAGTGCCAACAATATCCTTGTTTTATTCATCTTAGAATATGGGCTTCCCGGCGTGTAAACGTCCCCTGAAATGTAGCGCGTCTCTGTGTAAAATAGGGGGTGGAAATGGGGTTGGAGTGTAAGGGTTAGTGCCTTGTTTGTTAGCTCGTTCCAATAAACTCGCATTTATTTATGACATTGTTCTAGGGTTAGCAAACTGCCCCAAGACAGGCTGGTGTTGGGGTCACCCCTTTCATCCTATCTCACTATTTATCAGAACACATTTGTATTTATTTATTTTTAATTAGTATATTTAGCATTATTGCTATTAATGATTTAATCTAAGTGATAGGGAGGTACGAGGAGGATAGAACATAGGATATGCACCTACATTATCATGGAGAAGGGATGGGAAAATTAAATAGACAAATCAAAAGTGGAATCTCCCAGCTACCTTCCCCAGTCCGTCTGGTTCAGATTCGAACCTCAACTTCTCCATCACTGCCAATCCAGTTAATTGCAAGTCTGACGCCTTAGACCTGTTATTTCCAAACTTTTTTTCTTGGAGCCGCACTTTTGAAATGAAAATTTGCTCTTGCCACACTGAATTTTCTATCGATAAGAAATACATCCAAACACAAGAGATCATCTTCTATCAGTGCTTTAATCACAACATAGAACACAACTACTTTATATCATGAGCATGAAACATCCAAACATAATAAAACTATTCAGCTACATAAAAAAAAAACAGGGCTCATTAAAAATGTACTAATTCAATGAGAAATATGAGCTGGTTTTTTTTCCCGGCAATCTCATTTTAATTAGGTATCACTTGAGATAGACGAGTTTTCATCTTCTCATCAACATAAATAAGGTGTTTGATATTTGTCAAAGATTAAAATCCCTGTTCATAACATCATGTCTCTTGAAGAGACACGTGGACACGGTTTATGGTCAGTTATCCAAAAAGAGTCCAGTGGAATGTTCCCGTCTCTCAATTTCAAGAAGCGATCACTATAAATGCAAGCCATTTACTTCTCCTGTTATAAGCTCAGATCTAAACAGTTGGAATCCATAAAAGGTTCTCTAGTCCAGTCGAATATGTATGTCGACAACGATGGGAAGTACAGATCAATCTTCCTGTGTTGCAAGATGTTCCTGTGTGAGGTCGTACCATTTATTGCTCGTTTCAAAACAGTTAACACGTGGGAACATTTAGAGCAGGGCTATTCAATTATTTATCCAAGCGGGCTACTCCAAAAAAATCATAATATTTGGTGGGCCAGATATTTAATTCAATCTGGCTGTATTTTGTAACATTATTAGATTATCATTTTGTAATTTAAATGAGATGGGGAGGGGCGGATTGAAACGTAATTTTGTATTATATAATAATATTGATATATTTCATTAAAATTAAAAACATGTAAATGTTAGACGATTTTCATCATCAAGCTTCCTTTTCTTACTACTCAAATTAGAAAGTGCCATTTTAGAAAACTTACAATAAGACTAATTACAAGCAAAGCACTCCATTATTACTATAAATAACGCACGAACAACAAGCTAGACAAATATAACCGGCAAGACATCTGCTGCTGTTGGGTGGAGGGGAGAAAAGGTTTGAGTCACTCTCAGCCACCCTGTCGCCCATTCACTTACATTGTTCAAGGTCAAAAGCAAGAATATGTTATATAGCTCAGCCGTTATATGGTGGAGTTCGGAGGGGGAGATATTAGGTCTAAAGTGGAGGACGCACAATGCTGGAGGGTATGCTTGTACTCCCTTGTAAACACGATGTTGATGGCGCCAAGGACCAAGTAATAATACTGGGCTTAAAGCTTCCCCCACCACTAAAAAGAGACTAAAGATATCTCTGTCCGTTCAAGGTCAGGCGCCTCTACATACCCTCTGAACTATACAACGCATCTTTAGTGATACAATAGTTGGACTTTCGATCCGCGGGCCAATCTGTGGAACATGGTGGGCCGGATGTGGCCCGCAGGTCACCAATTGAATGGCCCTGATTTAAAGCTTGGAAGACATAGCACTTATAGGCTATGTCTTACAACCCAGAATTTAAGGTTTTTTTGATGTAGCTAATTTGTCTGTAGTAGTTTTTTTCAATATTTTCTCTAGCTCCTAGATTGTCTTAAGAGTCTTCACACCCCATCTATCATCCTCTCACACCACACCGTTTGAGAAACACTACCGTAAGCTATGTGAACTATGATAGTTTAAAGTTTTTTTTAGTAGGTCCAAACAGTTGATTTAGAGTATCCGTTATTGGTGTGAAAGCATTATTTTAGTAACTTATCTTTAAATATTATTCTTGACTGAACGAATAATTAATATTCAATCACTATTACTTATCAATAAATAAATGAAATAAAACTACAAGTGACCTTTAATTCAAGTTCACAAACAAGTACACCAAAGAAAACATTAGATAGGATGTTCGCTAAAAGTACTTAGACAAGGATTCAATTCTTTGAACGTTTGTTTAACGTGCCATTGCTAAACATGTTGAGCTCCCCGATTGACTTGATCAACCTTGAGACATATTACACCATACAACTCTCATAATACTCCATAGCAATGAGTACAGACCACAGATGATAGAGCACAGCTATTAATTCAAGGACTTTTGGGAGGAGCTTACATTATTAATAACCTCCACCGATGAGCAAGTGGGCAATGTCATTAATTTATTTATTTGAGGTATTTAACTTGCACTTTCTGAANGAGAATTTCTTTGAGCAAGAACAAAAGGGTCGATCAATTTGGCTGGTATTACATGTCACAATAGACATGGGAATGATGGCTTTACTTCCCTTCTGAAGAAAGTTGTGCCACGGAGTTTCATCACTCAAGAAAAATCCATAGACCCCAGCTGGGTTTGCACTCACGAACCTCGGGTCTTGAGGCGAGCACTTCACCCCAATACCACCGAGGTCGACAAGGTCATTAATCTCACCAAGTCTGGTTTGCAGTTGACGGGAAATTTGGGGTTTGAAAACTAGCCGAGTGTACCTCTCAGGTAGTGTTTCCGAAATGGTCTCCCACTGTTTCTCCATGCCAATGAGGGTACATTTCCTCTGAGTTCCACCTTATTCTTTCTTACATCCCCTTGTATAAACATTCAGATAGCCATGTCAGGTAGAAATACATGGATCACAGAAAATTAACATACTCTGATTAATCTACACTTTGGACAATCAAACAAGTTAGTTCATATTGTAACCTTCTCACAAAATAGTCACTGAATAATGTATTTGTTGGACTCCTGGTTCTGGAGTCTTGGGATATTAAGGATTAATATTTCATTGGACATGGATAAGTCCTCAAATAGCTGATCAGTTGATGGAGCCATGGTTCGTTAATACAAAAGTAAGGATTTTGAATCACTCTCCTTGAATATTTTTCAAATGAACCATTTACACTTACAAATCAGCAATAATGATCTAAAATATGTATATTTTGAGAATCAAACAAAACAAGCTGGTTGACACAAGATTTGACTATAATATTGAATACTTGAACAATTTATCTAAAAAAAGTGAAATTTTCACCAGGTACAAATATTTATGCAATTAAATTACCGCCAGAGCTATTTAAAAAGTCAGGTGAACTTCTGTGTGGTTAGCAATTTCTAAACTAAAGTCTGGTAGCTCGGATAAAATTTAAAGTAAAGCTATTTTGCAGCAAAGTAAACGGTGCCTTGACACAGTTGGGAAGTAATTGATGTATCGTTGATAAAAGGAAAAGTTCTACCGTCTATTACAAATAAAGTGTGGCAAGGTAGTTCGTTAAACAGAGTGATGTACATTTCCTCAATAAAATAAAATTGTGCTTACTACACATCGCGCGAGTCATCTGATACTTTGAGTGACGTCATCGGATATGGCATGTATGCATAAAACCAACCCTTTACCCCACAGCACATGTAATTTTTTGAAAATAAAGATGCAAGCCCTTTGTGGGATGGTGATAGTAATTGGGTGTTCTGTCTTTAGACATGTCTATTGCCTTGTCCAAATTGAGTCCGCCAGCATTCCCTATTGGCAGATTTATTTTTTGGATCCTGAAACTTAGCCTAATCTTATTTCCTTGTTTGAAATCATCCATTAGTTGCATTCATGGTCTTCCTGGACTCCTTCTCACTTCCTTATTACCTTCTATGACACAGTAGCCATATCTTATAATTTTACCCATCAAGTTGGCCTTACTTGATAGGATCACCTACATAATGGTCCTTTTTTAATTTACTCTCTTTAGAACATTTCATTACCCAGACGTTATGTCCACTTTATCCTTAATATTCTTCCCTAGAACACATCTCAAAGCTTTCCAAATATTCTTTCTTCCCTCATCATCAGGGTCCATGTTTCAGATCCATACAAAGCGATGCTCCATATGTAATGTTTCACAAGTTCCTTCCTCATATGTAGGTTCAGTTTGCCAGTCAAAAGCATCCTCTTCATGTTGAATGCCTATTTTTATTTTTAACTTTATGCAATCTCCCATGTACACTGCGTGTCTATCAAAAATAAACTTCCTACATATTTTAAATGCTCCACATTATACAACAGTAATTTACCAGCGTAATGTTCTCTACACCAACAACATTTTAATTGGTGATAAAAAGCCGATTAATTAACATTAATATATCACAGTTAAATTTAATGATTCTTCTTAAAACAGTTTCATACGTGGGAAACTTTTAATGAAGTTTTCTTGAAGCTTTTTTAGTATATAATATACTGTACATATGAGCTACATGCATTGGTGGTCGCGTGTTTCAATGAATCAAGCTCATGATGGACTGGAATGCTGGTAGTGGGGAAGGCGAGTTTCTAATCTTGGCAGGAATGGTTTTACATCCAATCTTCACGCTAATGCGGATACATTTACTTCAAAGCCCTTTCCCTAACACCACCTATCAAACTTCGTCGTTATTTACCTTGGTGTTTAATATACTAATATAATAATGTATAAACCACTTCGGTGGCCACATGGTCTAAGACGCTACTCTCACAATAGACTAGACTGCTGAAGACGGGGAGATCGGGGTTCCATCCTGGTCGGGTGCATTAAGGGTGGTTTACTTAAATTGTTTTCTCACTCTCCCTCCACGAAAATGCGGGTGCGCTTCCTCTAAATTATAACTTACTAATTCCTAATATACTAGAGTTACTAGTACATAGGGGTATAACCCGAACAGGTAGTAAAACGTGGTGCAAAAAAAAACCTCATGCTAATAGTTTACGAAGTATTCGTATACATTTTTTCGCTCTACGTCTTACCACTCGTCCTGGCTATATACATTAACATGAGTAGAGAAGGGAGAGGTGTGGATTATAATAATCGTTATTAGCTTGGAAGAAGAGTGGTACACAATTTAAGAAAAAACATCCCCATCACACTCGACTGGGATTCAAACCCAGTTCTCCTTATAGCCATCAAACCAGACTACAGTAGCCCCATAACTACTTTGGTGCTGGCTGACAGCTCAGAGCTGACTTCTGACAGTCAACATTTAGGTATATACCTAAATTTTGACTGTCAGAAGTGACAACTGCTAAGCACATGTTTTTGCAGATCACATGATTCGGCGTAGGGATACATAATTTGGTCTGGTAACTTTTCAAAGCCGTCAGCTGTCAGCTGTGAGCTGTCAGTCAGCACCAAAGAAGCCATGGGGCTACTGTAGGTGGCCCTGCCATTTAGTTCGCATGCCCACTTGTGTGGGCTGTTCTTAAAATTCTTTGGAAATAAATGGTACTGATCAATCAAAATTGACCTAATTTTCTTTTTTTTTTAACAACAAAACAATCATATAATTAATACAGGTATTGGAGGAGGATTTTAGAAGACAGGGTGTAGCTCCAAAAACCTCTGCCCTATGCCCCAAACAGATCTCAATCTACTTATATTGGATGTATAGGATCATTTATCCTAATAACCAGATAATAATTAATAATATTCTCATAAATAGTTGTATAAAAGTATCCTGGTTCGATTTTGGGTGGAGCTGACCAATATTCTTACTATTTTTTTTATGGGTTAATCCTCCAATACGATTATAAATCTCTATGAACTAGTGCTGGGTGTATAGTATAAAGGTGTGTTGTTCTAGCTTATGTTAGTATATAGGTCATGTACGGGTATAGCCTATGTTCTTAAAAAGTGCTCCTTAAATGTGCTAATTAAAAATAACAGTATATTATCAGAAGTTTTTGAGTAAACTGTTTTAATATTGTGTGGGGATTGGTTATCAGTTAGTCCCCTCAGCACGGGGCATGCGCACTAGTGACCAATTCTGCCCGTTCTTGATCTCCTGGCATTTCGTCCATCCTTTTAGCTATGTTGCGCTCAGTGTACACACCAGTATGAACTCAACGCAACTAAATCTACATGTCCATTGGAGCGTTTACTACCACATGACCGGTGCGTAACTTCAGTTTCAAAGAGAGAGAGAGAGGGATAAAGGTAGTTTGAAGTTTTAAAAGAGACAGACAGAGAAACAGAGGCTGGTTAGTATGGGTTTACAGCATCCGAGGATATTCCTCCGGGAGTAGTGGAGAACGCATGCAACACAAACTTACTCCATCTCTTTCTTCCTATTCCTCTCAATTTTACTTTCCTTAATTTCATTTGATTCGGACTTGCGCTTCGACGTAGGCTAATTAATTTGGGAGGAATCCTTGGGGCTACATGAAACGAACTGCCTCACTAAATTACTTTATAGTTGAACCGCCAGTGTCAGGTCGAGCGATGTAAAATGAGGAACCGAATATTTTTGAACTGCCAGGTAATGTAATATTTCACAGCTTACATTTATTAGTTTTAAATTTTTACGTTCAAAGCAAAGGCAATTGCCTAGCTAGTCACACTAATCGGTGTTCACGCGGTCTGGACGTCAACCTAGTAAGTGATGTGAAGGTCAAGAAACTGGCTGGGTGTACTGAATATGATTTTACCCTCTACCTTCATTTAAATGTGGGTACATTTCCTTTAAACTCTATCGTCATAGACCCTACCTCTTAAGTGTAGATATGTCGATATTTCCATTGGGTAGTGACACGGGGTGCACATAAAAACAACTACCCAGTCAACCCGCTTCGGTGGCTGCATAGTCTAAGGTACTACTCTCACAGTAGATTAGACTGCTGATAACGGGGAGATCAAGGTTCGAATCTCGGTGGGGTGACGTAAGGGTGGTTTTTCCATAATGGTTTTACACTCTCTCTCTCTTTACGCAAATGTGAGTACACTTCCTCTATATGTAACCTTCTTCATCGCTAAAACCATTAGCGTAGTTAATACATAAACAAATAACCCGAACAGTTGGTAAGTCATGGTGGTAAAAAAACTTAAAAATATCTACCAAGTCTATAGGGGTAGGAATGAAGAGGGAACCAGAAAATAAATTCAAGCACCTTACCAAGTTTTTACTAGTTTTTTCTCTCAGTCCCGCGTCTTAATAACCCGTTCGGGTTGTACGCTTACTAGTTCATACATTTTAAAACAAGGATATCTAGTTGTCAATCTTTGGGGAAAGTATTAGAAAGGTAGTTCTAAGAAATGCACCCACATTAGCGTGGAGAAAGGAGGCGTGGATTTCATGTGGAAAACTACCCCTCAGCACTCCTGGTCTACAGTCACCTATTATTCAGTCTAATGTGAGCCTGACCCCATAAACAATGTGACCAGCAGTATGAATAAATTGGAATGTACAAGGCACTCTTAATACTGTCACTTATTCACGTATTTCTCATTTCGATTTTTGAAACATAAATTAGAACTAATTAATTGGTTTTCTCCTTATTTTCCAAGGTTGTCACAAAGTTTTCTAATTTAATTTCCTCTTATCCTAGGATTGGCCTCATAGACTTTTAAGGTTCACTAAATCCTTGTGGGATGAATATTTGGAGACATTTATTTTAAAAGAAAATCCCTTTGATGTGGTTTCCCCCGTCTAACCACACCAAATATTTGTTTTTATCACATATAATTTTTAAATAAAAATTAAAAGAAATAGGGAAGAGGATCTATAAGGTCTACTTTGATGTTTTATTAATTAAGATAACTTCGTAAGAGTTTCTTTCATAGTCAATGCTTTCACATTCTTAATGTTGCCTTCCTGTCTTAGAGAAATATCCCCTTTGAGATCATAGTAATTTGTAAGACATTTTTTTGAAGGGAAAGATTTATTTAATGGCGTTTTGAGTAAAACATATATAAGCCCCTTTTCTTTAAATATATAAATAGGCTTATAAAACGTTGTCAAAAGACAACATGAAAGGCAGGCTGATATTAAAATTATGTTGACTGATTCAAAAACAAAGCTAAGAAATGTAAATCATCTATTGTTATTATTAATCACCGCGTCTTACTACCCATTCGGCTTATACGCATATGTACTAATTACAATAATGGTTTTAGGGATTAGGTAGTTTATATTTAAAAGAAGTGTACCCACATTTTTGTAGAGGGTGAGTGGAAAAACATTTTGGAAAAAACACTCAGTACACCCTACCGAGATTAAACTATTGATCTCCCCGTCATAGGCAGTCTAGTCTACTGTGAGAATATCTCCTTAACCCATGTGGCCACCGAAGTGAGTGTAATTCATCTTGTAACATTAATAGTTTTTATGTTTTAAAAACTACACACCAAATGTAAAGCTAAGAAATATAATGCTTCTTGTAACATTAATATGTATTATGTTTTAAGAATCTCAAACACATACACACGTACATATATATATATATATGCATATATATACTGTATTACACATTAAATGTTGACTATATGTTATACATGTTATTTCTTGCTAGTCACGATTCGAATGATGGTTGATAAAAGGCTTAAATCTCACATGTTTTTAGGTACGTTATATTCTCCGTCCCTTTTAAGAGCTATACCCCCCTCCCTCTTCCATCTGATGGAATCATTACTAATATATTTTTGTATTCCTCCTTAATATCTACGCTTAGTAATTATTTTATATCGTAAGAAATCCAACACTTACAAAGCCAATTATGTTTTAAAATATTTCAAATAGCTTCAAAAGGAATTTAACGTTAAAAATATTCATTGTCACCTAATTTTGGGGTGAATTTACTATGAATCATCGCAGATAGGATCCCCCAAATAAATTTATGGGTTCGGCCTTGCTCCCCACAAGTTTTGAAGACCTTATTTTGGTTCCGGATGATACTGACGATGATGTTAACTTTTTGTATACTGGTTCTTCTTGCTATCTTATTATTGAAATATCTGGGAACAAGAGGCAATATTGTAGTGCTAATTATAAGTTAGGTAAGTTTGTAAGTCATGTGCTGATAATTTTTGTGCGCTTATAAAGTGTAAAGATGGACCTGATACCAAAATACTGTATTTTCTGCAGCTGGTTTCAGCTACTGTAGGCCTACAAGGTTAAGTTAGTGTGTACGTCGTGTTTTGGTTTATTTGTGTTTTCAAAAAGTGAACATTAGCTCCAGTATATAATAATAATAATAATAATAATAATAATAATAATAATAATAATAATAATAATAATAATAATAATAATAATAATATAAACGTGATTACCAATCCCCCATTTTGGTGTGAAAGTCGTGCAGTAATTCAACCCCCTCCCGTCAATCAGAACTTTCTCTGACTTGCTGAGGCATGTAGAATGCGACTATATTCCCTGACAGACAAGCGCGACCTCCCTACCCTCCCAGCCCTCACCCTTATACTTCTAGATGATGGCAAATAGGGTGGTCTAGGGGGATGTTCACTTGGTGAGGGGCGAACGTGGGAACTAAACGGATGTTACGTTCGAGGGTGACAACCGAAAGATAGAACTTGCCAAGTGGTAACTTACTGGAGGGTTGATCGAACTAGATTTTGGTCGTCTCTTTATCCGAAAATTAAGGTGACCATTTTAAGGTTGTTAGAACCCTTATTCTAAAAGTCTTAGCATTAAATAACATACATAAAAAAAATTAACTCTAAATTTATATTCAAGAGCGTATAAATATAATTTTTTTTTCACTATATAAATGTTATAAAAATATCGTACATGTTTTATCAAATTTATGTAACTTTCAAAAATAAGTAGTCAATAAACTGCCATAAAATGATTTTTCTTTGAATTATTATTATTATTATTACTATTATTTAGCACCGTGTCTTACTACCCGTTTCGGGTTATACGCTTAAGTACTAATTACGCTAATGGATGAGGAATTGGGAGGGTTGAATTTAGAGGAAGTGAACCCGCAATTGCGTGGAGGGAGAGTGTAAAACCATTTAGAAAAAACCACCACCAGTTCACCCGACCGAGATTCGAACCTCGATCTCCCCGTCCTCGGTGGTCGAGCTCAACACGACTAAACACGTTAGCCAACTACGCCACCGAGGCGGGTTTTTTTCTTTGAAAAACCAGTCTAAAATATTAGTTGTAATTTAAAACATTCCCAAGATACACATCTATATGAATAAAATAAAGAGTTTGTGCGTCTGTCATGAGAGTTCCGTGACATCTATCGCATGCAGAGGGCGGAAATTTAAATGTTATAAGCCCCTGTGCACGAACATGTGCACCTTGAAGCCAGAATTTTGAAAATTTTACTGGAACATTTTTAAATCATAAAAAAAACGATGAAGAAATATGAACACCAAGAGAAAGCTTTACTACTACATTTCATACAATTTGTAATTCTGGTTGCCAAGGAGAGTAATCAAGAAGAGAGTGGTATCCACAACAAACCTTTCTTCTCGTGTCACCAGGGAATATTAATATTGTTAAATGTTGTGACTTATTTCTTATAAATAGCTTTTATGTGTAATACTTTTTTCATCCATAAACCATTTTACCTTTTACCTCTTTTACCCTACACCCTTTATACCCTACACCCCTTTTACCAATTTTTACGACATTTTTACAACCTTTTACAATTTACCATAAATTCTTATAACTTTATACCCTAAACTATTTCTCCGGGGCCAAGTGGGGAGGAAAGGGCAAATATTGTAAAATTAAATCTAATAAAAAAGGACAATAAGGCCAAAATGGCAAAAATTGCAAAAATGTCCAAAAATTACCAAATTTCAAAAAGAGTAAAAAGGACACAGTTGAGAAAATATGGTAAAAATAGCAAAAAAGCTTAGAAATAGAAAAAAAAGCTTAAGAAGTAAATCATAGCAAAATAAATAAGGTATAAAGTTTAAAAGGGGTAAAAGAAATGAAAAAGATAAGAATCTTTAAATGTCGAAGACGGGGTGAAAATGGGGGAAACGGTAGAAAAGTTGTTGGTGTGAAAAGCGTTAACGGGGTAAAAAGGGTGAATAAGGCAATAAGGGAAAAAGTGTAAGAAAGTTATATCTTTAGGTAGGGAGGGTAAAACGGTTAAAACAGTGTGAAAATTGCAAAAAAGAGCAAACTTAGTCAAACGGATAAACGGGTTGAAAAGGTTAATTGAGGTAGATACGGTAAAAAAATGCTTACATATTTTGATTGGATTTAATAACTGACTTTTAACAACTAATTATTTAGGCTGTGACACTCTACTTACATTTTTGTTAGCACCAACAGGCAAGAGTATTAATAGAGAAGGAAGTGCGGGTAATATGGAATACCATTTACTTTTTCAATAATATCAAAGTGAATTTTCACATTTTGTCATTGAGTTCCATATTAAACTTGTAATTAATGTTTTTAGCTATTTTTAGTGCTTAAAGCAAAACTAATAACATTTAATGTCCTGTAGGAGCACTTAAAAGAGATGTGGAACAAATGAGGGCAATATGGAATAGTGAGGGCAATATAGAATACTACACATTTTATATAAAAAATTAATTATATTTACTAAAACTGACAAATGTTTCATAAGAAAGTGTAAAAAAAATATGCAAATATTATGTGTTAAACAATAAAATAGTAATAATAACGAATTATTGAATGATATAATTATAATAAAAAATAACTTATTAATAAATCAGTATTAATAATGAATTATTAGAATATAATATACTAAAATATTGTATAAGGTTATATTGTTCTCTTAATAGATTTCTTAGGTGTTAGGAAAAATGTTTAATATTACGTTGACAAAATAGATAACTTTCCAAATACTTGAAAAAATGTGCGGGCATTATGGAATAGTAGTATTCCTTATTGGCCGACTCGCCATTTTGTAAAACAATATTTTTTGTTAGGTTATAATAAAATTACAGTAAAATAACGCTTTAACTCAAAGATAAGCATGAGTGAGCCTTAACTAATTGATTTGATTAGAATTAATAAGAACAGTAGAGTAAAGAAATATAGCATGATGAACACTTGCCTGCAAAAGTTTTTATGACACACAAAACAAACCATCGTCTCTCACAAAACAATCAGTTGATCTGTCGAAGTGAGGGCTTCACTAGCTGCTAGAAATTGTTTTCTGTAATAGTTGAAATAGTTAACGATAGAACGTGCCACTTAACATATGAGAAACAAAGGTATTCCATAATTCCCGACTATTCCTTAATACCCGCATCTCCTCTATTAAATTAGTCAACCTACTTTCACGTTTTGTATTACAATTTAAACCAATAAAGGATTACTATTTAAACATAATTTAAGATTTGGTTACTTTTCCCTGTGGTCATTTTGTATACTACATAATAAAGCTACTTTATATATTCCCATTATGAAGAATGAGTACACCAGCTAGTTTTTAATAGATTAGCAAAGGCCGTTTAATTTAACTTCAAAATTTCAAAAATCAGTCATTTGTAAACTATCTTTATGTTAATAATTTGTATAAAATAAATATAAATTATTATTTATTATTTTAAACATTCTCCAGATATATATTTTTAAACACAACTGTTAAAATAATTTTTGAAAAATTTCATGTTTTCAAAATCAGTCATCAGTTAACTATCCTTAAAAGAGTTGTTCTCCAAAAAATTAGTAAGACTGTAAGACATACTCCGGATAACCAATTTGAACAGAATCCTTGAAGCCATTTCCAAAATTTTTAGGAGAGAACAATCACTCTACCCTTAGTTTTAGAACTGTATTTTAAACCATGATGTAACCTTATGGTATGACCATAATAATATCAATATTGAACGAAATCCAAAAAAACTATTTCGGTTATATCCTTACATACAGACAGACATTTATTTTTAGGTCAGGGGGACATAAACCGTAAATACACATAATCGAGATGGGTTATTTTCACGATTAGAATAATTTCTTTATACCAGAAATTAAAACAGTAAATTTTGACATGTGTAACTTGTAGCCTGCTCAATAATGACTGACACCTTGATTAATGCTCTAATTAAATTGCTCAGTGACCCAAGGATTATGTATTTGGTACCCTGTAGGGTCTAAAATGGATCATTTATAAATTGTGTTTGTTTATTTCCCCTTAAATGATAACTAACTGGAACCCAGTTATTATTTATATATTTCCCATAGATAGTCATGACACGATTTTTAATGTTATAATCTATTCACGTTAATTTAATAATAGGTTTTTAAAGACATTTCTATGGAGCGTTAAAATTTACGCATGTGAGACATGGCCCTTTTAGGAAACTCAAATGAAAAGGCTAGAAACACTTAAATCGTGGTGTTACAGAAGAATATTGAAAATATCATTATGAAACCATCTTGTGGTTTGGTGATGTTCATGAAACCATTTTAGACACTTAATCACTTGTAGTCTACAGGTGTCCGTTATGTTACAATCACAGGTAATCTAAATCAAGAACAATGTCCGATACCACCCTTTCGTATCATGTGCAAACAAGCACTATGATGTTCGACTAACACAATGAAAGTGATTTGAGTTGAACTGTGGTCCCGCCCGCTTTGAAGCCGGAGAGCAGGACCACGTGACCTGCCCTCTAGCGCCACACACGGCGGGCCCAGAGTTCAAGAGCGCGTGGTGACGGTAGTGTGACATCATACTCTACAATTAATGGAGATTTAAAAAAAGAATGAAGTGCTTAGAAAAACAAGTGAAGAAAGGAAGCTTTGGAAAGAAATACATACAGCAGAGAAGAGTTAACAGTGTCAAACATATACTGAGGAAAGCATGATAGTTTGATGAACATAATTATAGAAAGAGTATATAGAAGGAATAACTTCAAGAGGGAGACCAAGACTGGAAAACATGAATCAAATAGCATATTATGTTCATTATAATGAGGGTTCATTTCTTATAAAAACCTACCAATCTTTACTTATTAGATTAAGTAATTAATAGTGTCGGTTTTTAATATAATATTAATCAAATAAATGGATCCCCTCTAGTTTATGTCTTAATTTCAATAAGGTTGCCTAGTTGGAAATCAACTGATATGTACAGTAAATTATGTATAGATAAATACATAAATAAATGTTCCAAATAATGAAATAATAATGATAATTATTATTAGAACCGCATCTTACTAACCGTTAGGGTTATACGCACAGGAAATAATTGAATTCTACAACAAACAGGTGATCTTATGGCGTAATGACGACTTAAAATCAAATAATAATCAATATACAAATGATGTAAGTTACCATAAATCCTCTTGCTTTTTTTTTATAGAGCCCATAACTTTTTCAATTAAATTTTATGATACATTCTTTCTGTTCTTTGACCTTAATTGTATTATGTCTTATATGTTTTTTATTCATATTACCTAGCCTATTTTGTTTATTGATTACTTGGTTATGGGAAATAAAAAACATTTTTGTCCTAATCTCACCAATCTTATTTTAAAGTTAAAAAATGTATGCTTGAAAATTGCGTCATTGAGATGGTAAACTAAAAAAAAAATAGTATCTAGTTTTATTACTAAAATAACAACCCTTCACTGTTTGTTTTAACTGACAGCTACTAACTGGGTAAATAAAGTGATGTGTACAAACTTGACCGGGAAGCTTACTGTCAAATAAACGTTAACTACTACAAGAGAAGCTAAATGTTTCACGGAGAAAATTGGACACACAACTAGACCTTGTTACGTAATGTACACCCCTTCTCCAAATTAATCCGACTGTCGCCCTAATGAGAAAAGCTTGTCGAAAGCTTTCCGCAGTGAACTCCTTTTAATTGGCTGCAATGACAAGAGAGGATAACAGATTTTTGTGGTCGAACGTTTTAGGGCGATCAAATAAACACCAAGGTCAGTGTTACTGAGTTCAGCTTGTGATATGTGAAACTACACGTTAATAATGTATTCGTTTGAGATTTTTTTTTTCTTGTTACATAAGATAGTGTATTAGTTCGAGTCAATCAAACTCCCTTTCTAATATAGTTTATTATAGCTTGGATCCATATTTTTCTAAATAAATTATCAGTAAACAACACTTTATTAGTTTTCCTAAAAAAAACACACACACATTATATGGGTACTCGTATTAAACACTTTTCAGATAAACATTTTAAGCACAATTGTTACAGCTATTTAAAAAATGCACCATATAAATTAATGTCAGGTGGATTTTTTTAAACAACGTACACATTTCTTTATTAGGTAAAATACTCTACGGATATTAAAAAAATCAGTCGTCAGTAAATTAACCTTAATTTTAGAGATAAAATGATCTCTATTCTGCCTTTAGCCATGACCATATAACATTTAAATATCAAGTTTTAACAAATTCATCCAATCTTTTCGGCTCTAACCTCAGATACAGACAGACATAATTGTAAGACCCACTTTTTTTTAATTCAAGGGCATACAAAACATGAAGATTCAGCGCAATCTTGAGGTCGACCATTTTCACAATTACAATTTTTTCCACAGTATATGAGAACACTTATTAATTTGATATAATTATTTTTTCTATCACCACGTCTTACCACCTGTCAGGTTAAACGTATATATGGTAGCTATTATTATTACTTTAATGAAGTAGGGATGAAGAAGGAAGCATTTTAGAAGTAATCTACTCGCATTTTCGTGGAAGGAGAGTGGGAAATCATTTTAAAAAACTACTCTCAGCACACCCAACCGATATTTGAATTCCGAACTCCCCGTCATCAGCAGGCTGGTCAAACACGAGGGTGATACCTTAGACCAGGGGCTTCCAAACTACGGTCTGCCACAAGATTTTATCCAGCCCGTTCCAAGATTTTATCAAAAAACAAATTAATTTTTTCTCTTCGTTATTTCTTAACCACGCACTTTATTTGACTTGTCCAGTTTCTGTCCGCTCTCATGCTTCCTCCCAAGACACCAAGCCAGAGTGCTGTCGGAATTGCAAACCCTCATTTTCAGTCTCAGGAGTCATTCATTATACCTAAAACAGAACGGCTCGAATGTGACGATTTTTAGGTAGTTCCAAGTCTCCCGGTAGAGGGTTATAAAAGTAAAGTCCCGAAAGATGTTACCTAAATTTAAAAAAATGTATATTGACTAATAATTATTATGAATATAATTTATTACATATAAATTGATTCATATTTCACAGAGAAGAATCAACGGCAAACACTGACTGGCCTTGGAAAGTGGCATTTTTTACAGGCGTGACTGGCCATATTATGACATTAATCTAAATTTTCATGTTGAAACAAATTTTATTTATGATCTATTTGCACATGTCAAGGCATTCAGGGTAAAAATAATGTTACTTGAAGAACAGGTGAACTCTACTTTGGCCCGCAAAAATGTGTAAAATATATTATGTGGCCTACATAGTAGAAAGTTTGGAGATACCTGCCTTAGACCATTCGGCCACTGAAGTGAGATATCGAATTAATTGAATTGAAATTTCCTTCTGATCATATTGAATATAAACTGCGATCCTTTTTTTTTTCACCGCGTCTTACTGCCCGTTTCGCATTTAAGAACGTTAGTGAGTTAGTGAGGAGGATTATTTACATTAGAGGAAATGTACCAGGATTTTCATGGAAGAAGAGTGGAAAACCATTTAGGGAAAATCATATAAATCCTGGTTGTGATTCGAACCCCAACCTCCCTGTTACTGGCAATTCAGACAAGATATAACTGAGCTGAGCTACCCATCCCAAGGAGGCCATTATAGTTTTTAAGTCACTTTCTGAATTTTCCTAAGTATAGGTTTACCAAGCGTTGCTGATATACACAAGATATAGTCCTCATCAAAGAATAGTGTTTATAATGCAAAAAAATCACCAACATTACTAAAATCTAATATAGCCTCAACCGGGTTCTCACTACACTCTTAGGATACTTGAACAAGCACGCTACGCGTGCCAAGAAACCAGCTATAATGAAAAGGTTGCATGACAATAAATAAAGGCAGATGACTAGGGATCTTTAATTGGCCTACACTCAAAAGTCCAACCCAAGTATTCAGACCCAGCTATCTGGACCAATAATAAAACAGATAGCTTGGCAACACACATTGAGGGAGATAGGGGCTTGCTCAACTTGAATGCAAACGAATAACATAATATCTATATTGGCCTTCAGGCCTATTTATTTTCAGAGAATAAGATAAGTCTCATATGGAACTACAATACAATTTTAAGAAGATGTGTACCATGCTCAGTAGTAATATGTGTTCTTAATAATTCAAAACAACGGTCATAGAAAGCGATTGAATCACATTTATCTAAATAGGGCCTATTTAAACCGTTAGTAAACGTTTTCAATCTCAATGTAAACATAGAAAATCATAGTGAAAACTGAGCAA
Organism: Timema bartmani; assembly: GCA_902151455.1. Classification (NCBI taxonomy): domain Eukaryota; kingdom Metazoa; phylum Arthropoda; class Insecta; order Phasmatodea; family Timematidae; genus Timema; species Timema bartmani. The sequence goes on along the minus strand of CABFWB010000021.1, from coordinate 522,398 downwards.
TATTTTAAGCTAGAACGAATACAACCTATCACCTACATTTATGAACTAAGCCTTTCAAATGAAAACAGTATGAGAATCTTAATAAGCCTGCCTTGAGAGTGTAAATATTTAACATTACCAATATAGTAAAACATTCTTTAATAATGAAACTTAGTAAGGTTTTGCTCATAATAATACTCCAAAATCTAAAGTTGATCATAAACAAAATTATTGAAAGAGTAAACTTCTAACCTAGCCATAACAGTAAAACATTCTTAAATAATGAAACGTAATCAGGTTTTGCTCATAATAATACTCCTAGATCTATAGTTGATTGTAAACAAAATTATATCCAATCATCAAACTACTAAGTGAAACTAATTAAGTTATTTCTGTTCTATCAACCAAGATATCAGAATAGTCCTAACATTTCTCAAATACCTACTGAATATCACCAAAAACATCCAATGTTACTCTTAGACACGCTACGATAATTAATTTAAAGGCAAAAATTAATAATTTGAGATTTCATTCAAAGATAAGATTAATTAATAAATGAAAGTTAGTCATCCAAACTCGGATCTAAAACAGTTAAATACTACATTACGATGGTTTTCTAAACAAGACTAATATAAATTAAATATAAAATAAATGGTACGGCGCACCGCACAGACTTTCTCTCTCTTTCTATAAACTCGTAAGATTTCTGAACGGAATAATGTACATTGTATCATCACCACTCCACATAAGAGCACGCATAAAATAATATACAATGATATATAATCAATGAGAAAAGAGGCGCATCTTTGTCCACCTAAGAGCATTTCAAACAGTTTAATGTCTTCCACAAGGGTCAACACTTCGTATTAAAATTTCGATTTCTGGTTAAAATTTTAACATTTTATAAGGTGTTGCAGATCTTCAAGTCATCGCATTGATATTTAATTATTCATTTATACATTTTGACCAATAAAAAATGTAAATATTGACTATTGAGTCTAAAATGGAGATAGATCATTGCTATGCAAACATTTCTCCTAAGAGATTTAAGGAAAAATAACATACTTTTTTAGATACTTATATTTAATTACTCTATGGCATTGGAGAATTATTGCGTTAAGACTTAAGTAGTATATGTTTACAACTAAAGCTCACAAAATTGTATTAATATATTTGCAAATATCTCAGAAACTGCTGCTTTTATAAAAATATATGTCAAATAAAAGTTTTTTATTTCTAATAGTCCTACAATTTTGCAATGATAAGTTGTTTAGTTTCTCCAATAGTTGTGGAGATACGGAAATTAACGCTTCTGTAAAGTACCCTAAAAATCATTTTCATAGGAAAATGAAAATAGCCAGTTTATTTATAATCTTAATCAACGCCTAGATACGAATTTTAATCAAAATCGTTTGAGCAGATTTTGAGAAAACCAAATTTTTCTCTTTTCGCCCTTCAGTAAACTACCCTTAATTTTAAGTTTTTATAGACACACAGACAGACGGCATTGCAAAGACTATTTTTTAGGGTTCGGGGGGTCATGAGACGTCGACATCCATCAACATTTCAGGTTAGTTTTTTTTTACGGTCGCAATACTTAAACTTTAATGTCCAAAAAGTTAAAAAAATTCATATAATTGCGTATAGATTGAAAGTTATTGATTTTATAAAAATATGTTTCGGATAAAATATCTGTATTATAAATATATATACATATTTGTAATGCTAAGTAATTTCATATCTCAAATAGTTTCGGAGCTATTATAAAAAATGTTAATTTACGCATCAGACCGGAGCCCTTAAAGCCATTTTGCCGAAATATTGAGAGTAGCCATTTTGTTTGGAATATTTATTAATGTTCATAAATGAAATTTAATCAAAATCGTTAGAGCCGATTTTGAGAAAATCGACTTTTTCTCTTTTTGCCCTTCAGTAAACTACCCTTAATTTTAAGTTTTAATAGACACACAGACAGACGGCATTGCAAAGACTATTTTTTAGGGTTCGGGGGGTCATGAGACGTCGACATCCATCAACATTTCAGGTTAGTTTTTTTTACGATCGCAATACTTAAGCTTTAATGTCCAAAAAGCTAAAAATATATATATAATTGCGTATAGATTGAAAATTATTGATTTTATAAAAATATGTTTCGAATAAAATATTTGTATTATAAATATATATACATATTTGTAATGCTAAGTAATTTCATATCTCAAATAGTTTCGGAGCTATTATAAAAAATGTTAATTTACGCATCAGACCGGAGCCCTTAAAGCCATTTTGCCGAAATATTGAGAGTAGCCATTTTGTTTGGAATATTTATTAATGTTCATAAATGAAATTTAATCAAAATCGTTAGAGCCGATTTTGAGAAAATCGACTTTTTCTCTTTTTGCCCTTCAGTAAACTACCCTTAATTTTAAGTTTTAATAGACACACAGACAGACGGCATTGCAAAGACTATTTTTTAGGGTTCGGGGGGTCATGAGACGTCGAAATCCATCAACATTTCAGGTTAGTTTTTTTTACGATCGCAATACTTAAGCTTTAATGTCCAAAAAGCTAAAAATATATATATAATTGCGTATAGATTGAAAATTATTGATTTTATAAAAATATGTTTCGAATAAAATATTTGTATTATAAATATATATACATATTTGTAATGCTAAGTAATTTCATATCTCAAATAGTTTCGGAGCTATTATAAAAAATGTTAATTTACGCATCAGACCGGAGCCCTTAAAGCCATTTTGCCGAAATATTGAGAGTAGCCATTTTGTTTGGAATATTTATTAATGTTCATAAATGAAATTTAATCAAAATCGTTAGAGCCGATTTTGAGAAAATCGACTTTTTCTCTTTTTTCCCTTCAGTAAACTACCCTTAATTTTAGGGGTAGATATCCAATTCCAAAAACCCCTCGGGGCAACCCTATGAAAACCCTAGATATCAAGTTTCAGCTCAATCGGTAAAATAGTTTAGGCTCTAGTTGGAGGTACAGACAGACAGACAGACAGACAGACAGACAGACAGACGGAAATTCAAAAACCACTTTTTCGGATTCAGGAAGTCATGAAACGTCAAAATTCATCAAAATCTCGAGTTCGATTTTTTTGACGATCACCATACTTTCTCTACCTGTAAGATAGAGAGAAAGTAAAAATAATTAAATACGTCGAAAGAGTAACAAAGTTTTAGCCCTACATTATATCGGCGGGATATAAGCTGCCTAGTTTCCCATGAAAAAATAAATAATAAAACATCTCCAAAATTAACAATGGCCTACATGATAATGCAATTAGTCCTTAATTCCTATAGGCATCAAAGAGTGATGTTCCTTTCTGAGTACTAGCTTTTATCTCAGTTTGAACAGCGGGGAAAATAGGTGGGGAGAAACAACAAGATCTATGAAGTCATTCTCAGCGAGTCAGAGCATGGTTCTCTCGACGACGCCTGCGCACAACGTCGCGAGGTTAACCTTAGGGGTTAGGGAGACACATGTGATTACACTCGTCGCTCTTTTCCCCAAGCTTGCGCCTGGGCAGCGTCTAAAACTTGGGGGATAGAATAGGTGCACAATGTTATAATATCACTCGGTAACTTAGTTATTGTTTTCTTGTTGAACTATATCGGTGTGCAGTTCTCCGTGTCGGTGAGCGTAGAGTTTCCGTAGTTAGGGCCCCGACTTCCCGGTAAAATGGGGTAAGTTCTGTTAGATTTTGTAAGGTGGTGGAGGTCAGGGGCTATTTTGTTTGTAGCCACGGTACAAGCCTTATGGTTACTAGTTTTGAGAGTAACAAACCTATAGTACTGCCCTTTTTCCGTGGGTCCTCATATTCCTCGGCACAGCGCGTTATCAGGTTGTGGATAAAGGACACGGCCTTCAGATATGAAGGGTAGCTGCGAATATATTGAATAAGCAGTCGCAGACAGTCAATAGGGGTGGCCCCCCAGCTTGAGGGTTAGCTGTGGGTGTGAAGAGCTCTCACTGTAAAAATAATCCCATCAAGAAACACAAAAAGATTGCCATGGTATTCCGGAGATACTGGATAGAGCTTGCTCCAGATAAGGAGAGGTGGTGTACCTTTGTAAGTGCGGCAGTGAAATTTCGAGTTCCTAATACCATAGAATTACTAGGTAATAATACTGCCCATTGCTATTTGTGGATTCAAACTCTTAATTTGTATCATGAGAATAGATATAGAGTGTTTGAGAACAAAGTGGCGATAAATATATTTGGGCTCAAGAGGGATTAACAAACAAAATAATTTAGAAAGTTGCTTATTTAAGAACTTCGTAGTTTTATGCATCTCCAAACATCTTTAAGGACAAACAAGGAGCACAGACTGCGGTGTGTGGAAGATGGGGGCTTATGTGGCATGCATGGAGGATGACAGGTGTGTACATGAAGTTTTAGTTGAGAAACTTAAAGAAACCAAGAGCTCTTGATAGACCAAAACATTGATAAGAGTATATAATGTGAAAATAGAGTTGAAAGAGTTTGGGTATTAGGTTATGGATTGGATGGATATGTCTCAGTAAACGGTTGAATGACGATTTTACGTTCTGGCGACCATGAAATCTTGAGTTCTTTAAGGTCAGTAAGTTAGCTAGTAAATAATTCACTAAAACACTTTTATTTGATTTCTAAAAAATAACAGATTAAGCTGAAATTGTATTGAGTTTATTTTACTCATTAGTGAGTGACTGACTCATTAGTGAGTGACTGGTTTTCCCCACTTTCTTTTCACAGGAAATTTGGTGAAAATCCTCTAAGATCCTTTCCCTCATCACTACCCTTTAATTAAACATTAATTTACCTTGGTGCTAAACGCATCAATCAAAAACAACTAAGCTATATTTTTTTACTCCTATATATTACTAGCCGTTCGGGTTGACGTTTATGTACACTTTACACTAATGTTCTTAGAGATTTGGAAAGCTATAGTTAGAGTAAGTGTGTCCACATTTGTGTGATGAGAGAGTGGAAAACCATTTTGGAAACATCCTCAGTACACCCGACCAAGATTCGAGCTTCGATCTGCCCGTCATCAGCAGTCTAATCTACTGCGAGAGTAAAGGCTGGTTCACACAAAAAGATAAGCTAAGCTAAGCCTTGCTACGCCGTGCTATATTGTTTCCAATTACTGGCCGGGCAACTTTTCCATCCCCCATCTTGAGCCATCTTACGTTGCGCATGCGCATAACGCAGCTTGGGCTCCGTGTTGAACAGAAGAAGTGCTGGTTTGGTGAAAATAACTAAAGAAGTATTGAAGTTTTTTTTTCAGTTTGTTTCGCGTGTATTTAAGTAATATTCTATTTAGGTTTTATATTTAATAAGTGTTTTTATATTAAAATGAAAGCGTTAATTGAACAAGTCAAACCTCCACCTCCAAAATTTTCTTCATCTTCCAAAACAACTGCTAACAGAAGCATCTTCTCTTCCTCAGTACTACAACTTGAGCTCAAACAAGACATTTTGAAGAACGCCATCATAACTAAGCTTCACTGGAGTAGTACAAGAAAGAAACAACGCTGAATTATGGGGGGAAAGAGAGACCATAACTTAGTTTAGCTTAACAATGAGTGTGAAACCAAACTGACAAAGTCTTAGCACAGCACAGCATAGCTTAGCTTAGCATTCTGTGTGTATCGGCCTTTATACCGACCATGAAGCCACTGAAGCGAGTAAGCATGTGTTGTGTGTAGTAAAATTACTAAAGTACCAATAATGGTAGCGGGCGTCTATTGGGGCAGAGCAGCTCATGATTTCAGTTCCCTTTTCTTTTGTGCAAATCCTTTCCCGTTGAAAACACAAAAGGAACAAAAAGGAAATAGAGCTCTGGTTTTGGATTCACAGAAAGGACAAACGCTGTTATTTGAGGGAGGTAGAATTATTCGCAAGACTCTTGTAATGGTTGACAGAGTTTTCATTCATTGATTCATTCTTCCGTGGATGCTTTGAAATTTGCCTTGTGCTCGGTCTAGCTTTTTCGTATGTCCGTTTTAAATAAAACGTAAAGGTGGTCAAGTGGTCTTATCAGTTAGGATCACATAGCTTTTAGTCACCATTTAAAGGGAAGTTGTGTTTGAATCCCAGTGGAGTTGGTTTCCCCTATCATTTTCTCGTCGATTCTACACGATAATAACCCTTAAGCTAAGATCCCTTATCAATATCACGTTAAATAAATCGTTAGTAGGACTTTTTGTGTTCTTATTAATAATAAACTCCATCAATGGGCACGTGTTTAAGACGTCAAGCTCATATAGTCTGGTTTTCCAGAATTTAGGAGGTCAGGGTTCAAATCCTAACTGGGTTTACTGAAGATAGTTTTACCAGGTTCATTTATTATTAATTTTTTTTTTCACACGAATTCAGATGGATTTTATTTGAAGTACAGGCAGCGTGCAAAGTGCAGACGATATTTGAATTCACGACACGAACGCGCAAGACGGCCAAATTAATTTTAAGTTCTTCCAGGTAAAATCTGGGTGGCATCATGTTTACCACGATCAAATACTCGAAAATCCTAAAACATAGTTCACCGTTTACCGTAAACTACTTTGACCATCACAGTAGTTTTTATCAGAATTTTATAAAAGCCTTAAAAGACATGAGGATATTATTAAAATTTTAGTGCGTATAGCCCGAACGGGTAGTAAGACGCGGTGCTAATAATAATAATAATATTAAAATTTCCTTATTCCAATTAGTTTGCTTTGAAGTAATTGTTTTCCAACGAAAGAACTATAATGAGATTTTTAGTGCAGACATATTTTCACTCTGTGTAAAAGTATTTTACTAATTGAAATAGATGGGTAGTATATAAGTGTACGAAATGATCACCATGAACTGAATTTTATTTTGATATAAGAATCAGTCCTCTAACACCAATACTTCTGACAGTTTGATGTGTTTAGCTGAGTTATTCACGCGCGCCAGGTTTTCGATAAACTGAAGATTGTCAGAAAGACCGGTCCGTCATTCCGTTCCTACATTTATTTTTCCTGATCTACTATTACTAGCTTTACAAAAATTATTATTATTATTATTATTATTATTATTAATATTATTATTATGTTAAAAACTTTAAATAACTTTTGGTTGTGTAATCTATTTATAATATATTCTACCTTTCTTGTATATTAGTGAATATATAAATCTTAAATTTATAATTGTTGTCCCCTTTGTCCGACAATAATTATTCGTATCGGTCATTAATACGTCTACCTTCTGTGTTAAGGGTCCCGGGTTCGATTCCCGATATGCAATATATTGATCTTTGGTGAATTGTCATCCTAGGAACTGGATGTTGACAGTTTCATATTACTGTATTAATTTATTCTATAAGTCATGTGCTGATATCAAAAGTGTGTTCAGAAAATGCACATTAAATATCCTCAGTAAAAAATAACTAAATAGTTGAAAGGGATGTAGTGCGTTATATTAGACAAACCAATTCTTATTATTGCTTCCATTATTAAATCACCTATAATGTCCAGCCTCCCTTCAAGCACAATCGTCATTGACCGAATGGAATGACGGACCGGTCCATCTAACAATATTCAGTTTATCGAAAACCTGGCGCGCGTGAAGAGCTCATAACTAAACACATCAAACTGTGATATATATTGGTGTTATAGGAACGAATCTTATATCAAAATAAAATTCAGTTCATGGTGATCATTTCGTACACTTATACTAACCTTCTATCTCTATTAGGAAAAAACTTTTACAGAGAGTGAAAATATGTCTGCACTAAAAACCTCATTATAGTCCTTTCGTTACAAACATTTTTTTCAAAGTAAACCATTAATAATATCCTCATGTCTCTTAAGGTTTTTATGACAAATTCTGAAAAAAAAAACTGCTGTGATTGTCCAAGTAGTTTACGAGAAATGGTGAGTTATGTTTTAGGATTTTCGAGTATTTGTTCGCGGGAAACATGATGCCATTTTTTTAAATCTAAAACATAATTTCTACTCTAGCTACTTTAGTCTAAGTCCAGATAAATTAAGTTAATTTAGAATAATAGTGTATAATATGTTAACACAAAATTGTGTAGTTGCTCGAATAAGTGACTTACAAAACCATACAAATTCTATTTAAAAACATTTAGGTTTATTATAAGGGAGTGTTTGGTTATTTTCTAACTCCGCATCTTACTATTTGTTTATATTATAAATATATGCATACATCTATTATATAATAATTACTTGAGTGAAGTGAGGATGGGGAAGAAAACATTTTAGAAGTAATCTACCCACATTTGTTTGGTAGGAGAGTGGTAAACAGTTTAGGAAAACCGCCCTCAGTAAACTCGACCAGGATACAAATCATAATCCTTCTGTCATCAGCAAGACAGCTTAGCATGAGAGTGACGCCTTACACCGTTTGGCCACTGAATCTGACTATTTGATAACTTGTGAACTTTGTAGTAATCGGTAACTTATCAACCATTATTTTTATTTAGTAACGTCTAAATGTCCATCCGGGCTATTTGAAATTAACTACACTAATGGGTTAGGAATTGGGATTAGCATTTTAAAGAAATTGCACCCACTTCATGTATAGGTAACGTGACCAGATTTGTTCTGCCCTAAAGCGGGACATGTTTATACCAGGGGATTTGAGGGATACAATCGGTATGGAAGACCTCTCCGGTGGGGCTGAAGGACCCCCCCCCCCCTATTAGAAAATATTCACAGTGTGGCTGTGAGCGATAGACATGTAATTTACAAAGTAGTGAACCAAGACAGAGAGGAGCAAGGCTACATCGAGTTCTGCGACTCTACCTGTCACACGATAAGAGCAAGTGAAGTACTACCCTACTAGAGAATCGAGGAGTCTTAACTGTGTGATATGACTACCGTGACCAGATTTGTTCTGCCCTAAAGTGGGACATGTTTATACCAGGGGGCTTGGGGGATATAATCGGTAAGGAAGACCTCTCCGGTGAGGCTGAGAAACCCCCCACCCCCAGATTTAAAAAAATTTTAAGCCTGAAAAGTCATATTTTGAGGCCATCCTTGACCCCTGCAAATAAGGTATAAGTTAAAAGTTTCGCATTTAGCTGAGTTCGGACGTAGCTGTTTTGTGGTAATTTGTTTAAAACAAGTAGAAAGCAAAGCCTACGCAAGCCTACACATTTTTAATTTTTTTTGGAAATGGGGGTTGTGATTTAAAACGTATGGACAGTTAATTTAGATGTTTATTTTTACTATTATTTGCCGTTGTTGTTTAAACAAACCTCTAAAGACATGCAAGTAAATAGAAAAGAAAGCACATTATATGTATTTACTCAGTAAATTTTAGCATCTAAATTTTAATTGTACATTTCTATGTTTCATACAGACTCAGTCATCATACTCATACTTTGTATTTGAACTTATTTGTTTCAACAGTGCTGGTGAGGACCGCAACATTGAATAAAAGTCCTGGCAACTTAAGTCAAAATTAATTTTTGTCACTAATTTTGACCTTAAAACGCTCACCCTAAGTTGGGTTTTCTCCGATGTCCACACTTTTGTCATTGCAGAAAAAACTCTCTCAACAGCTGCATTACTTCCTGGTAGTGCTGGTACATATTCTTCGATTTTACTGATGATTTCTGGGGTTTTCTCTCAAATGTCTAAGCAGTTCAAGCCACCGTTTATCAGATTCTAATTTGTTATCATTCCACACTGAAATATGGCTCTCAGTGTATTTATTTACACAAGTCATTTCATCAAATAGCTCTGTATCAGAATACGCGTCGAAGTGTTTTTTTTTATCAATTAAGTTGTCTACGGCTATTTGAACATCAGACCATTATGGAGTTTTTTTTCATAGTTGCCCATTCAAATATTTCCAGGTCCTCGAAATGCGTTGTCCACTGCCCTAAATATTGTAATGATGTTTCGTAAAATGTTACAATAGTCTTGGTAAAATCCTCTTTTTCAGGTCCTGAACAGTTGTTTGTCATTAAGTTGCGCAGTACATGAGGAATAAATCTAGTATTAATCTTAGTTTGAAAGTTCTCTTTCATTGTTTTTATAGGTCTATCTGCAGTAACCTCAATGGCAGAAATATTCTGACCTTCCAATTTTAAAAATGAGTTTTGGAAGGTAGCTGCTTGGCTGTGTATGAAATATAACCACATTAATGAATGTTCATCTTCAAAGAATGTCTTCAAAACCACGGTACATTTAGGTTGACTCAGAAAGTATTCCTTAAGTGGCAAATACAATTGTAAAATTCTTTCCACGGCAGGCATTAGCGCTAGCCATCGTATTTTGCTGTACCCCAACACATTCTCTGGTACTCAATATCGATGGTGTCACAAATTTCTTTAAATTTTTCCGACCTTTCTTAATAAATATAGAAGTGTGAATATATTTTCACAACTACTACTTCTACATCTACTGGCAAGCAATCAGACGCACTTAATGTAGCGTTGTGTATAATTTGCGAAGCACATCCAATACCCAAAATATATCTTTGCAAAAAAGTTTCCAATTTGCGATAAACATTCTCTGTTTCTTTTCTTCCTGCACCACCAAACATACAGTTTGTGTTATCCCCACTGAAAGAAATTATTTTGTCTGTTAGGTCATGCTTTTGCAACAAATCCTTTAAATAACTGACAATAATTTTGGAAGTTTCCCCAGGCTGAGACTGTAAGTCCAATATTTTTACTTTCACCCCATCAAACTTATCAAAATATCTCACCAACACGGGTAATATTTTTTGTGACCCGTGGTTAGATGCGTCTGTTACTAAGGAAACATTATTTACATTTTTCAACCCCTTTTAAGTTGTGAATCAGCCAATGGTGCAAATATTAGAGTTAAAATTGCTTGCGATTTTGTTCTGGCACAATTAAACTTTGGTTCAAAGCACGTACTTTTTACTTTCGAAGCACAATCATTGGAACAAAAGCTGTGATTTTCTCGTACAGTTCGGCAGCAGAAACTTCGAGATCTTTCTTGGACGGCACATTACTTTTGAAAAACAAAGAAATCGATTTACTAGAACAAGCAGCCTGATCTGAAGCTTCGTGCCGATGAGATTTTAAATGTTTTTCCACATCACAGGAACCTCCGTACGCAACCCTAGACTCAGTACGACATTTTTCACAGACGGCATCACTACTGTTCGCTTCACTTTTAGGTTTTATGAACGGATATCTAGCCCGTAAGTCAGCGTTGAAAGAGCACTTTCGTTTTGGCATTATTAAATATATTCGTTTGCAAACTTAAATGCATACGACACAACTTACTAAAGTCTAAACATAGCTCTCTCGAAATAAATAAACACATTTGGGGATACTGGTCGATCGAATGATCTATAAATAATCGTGTGTACTGCTAACGAAAGTTGACGACTAACGAGTCCAACCGAATACTTCCGAAGGAGGCTTGTGTCAGAACGAATACTGTATTTCTGAAGCTGTGGGCACATTAGTGTGGTACGGTGGAGGGGGATTCGTGTCTTCTAGAATGGACTGATAGGCACTGGGCTGACGCACTGACCAGCTAGACGAGTCATAACAACGTTTTTATTAATTTACTTAGTTCACAAAATGGACTACCCTCCAAAGCGGGACAATTGTGCGTCCCATGGAAAATCTTGGGGACAGCGGGACACATTTCCCCAAAGTGGGACTTTCCCACCCAAAGCGGGACGTCTGGTCACGTTATGTATAGGTAAAATAGGAAAACATTAAAAAACAAATCAGTACGCTCAACCAAAATTTGGATCCTGACCTCCTCTTCACTAGGTAGAAAAAATGACACTGACGTTAAGTTTGCTTGCCCACTGATGGGGCCAGTCACTTTTTAAAATGTTCAAAAATTAAATCATCATTGTATACATAAACAGACATATTATAATGTATTACATTAAATGTAAGAAGTAAAGGAATATTTATTTATTAAAACTGTTTTAGTAAATTAAAATATTCACATAGAATGTTTTATTACTATAAATATTTATATATTGAATTATTTTTTGTTTTGTTTATAATTTATCGTGAACGTTAAAATGTTTAACATAACTTTATGGATAGAAATTATTGATGCAAATTTTAAAATTTGAGAAAAAAATTAGTGCTTTGATGCATATCAATTACGTTAAGAAATTCTGATCATAAGCTTTATCCAAGTTTCTACGTCACTTTAAAAACTGAACTTAAGATTAATAAGATATGGTCAAGAAATAGGCTATCCAATTTAGTTGCTAGAATAACCTAATATGAGTTTTAGAACGTATTACACTTACTGTCACACACAACGCATACTAGACTGAGAACAATGGGCTCGAAGTTCTTAAGGACACCGTCTACTTGAAGATAAATATACTCACACTGTGGTGTTTATTATGAGAGTGGAAATTGTATAGCTTCAAAACTCCTAAAAAAATTCTCAGACATTTATTGTTGTTGTGAACCTGTTTGGATTTTATTTTTAGGAGAATGACACTCCGCGTAAAACATTGTTAGAACTGAGCTAATTTTTAACTTTTCGTGATTTTTCTTTAAACTATAAATCTTGAAATGTAAGCTTTATAATGCTATCATGTTGATACCTTTCACCTCCATTTTGGGGAAAACAATAATTTTAAAATAACAAACCACTTATGTAATAACCCGGGATTTCTGAACGTCTGCAACGCGTCTCAACGCTCCGGTAAGCGGCCCCCTTAACCCAAAGTTATTTTACCATGAACATGAAAGGTATCCCAACACGAGATAACAAATCCATTTTTGGAGGGTGTGGAATAGCGAGTTATTGACATTGAACACGGCAACTTTCTAATAACACCCTCGTGAGTAAAACGACTTAATCTTTGAGTACCTTATCACCCACCCATTTCACCATTTTATCTTAAATTAAAACTGCCAGAGTAAGATTTTCAATAGTGCACCAGAATTCATGCCATCATGTCTTGGTTCGATTCCTAGATGGATGCACCGCGAGCGCTCTTTATATTCTTGAGTGATTTCCCATATTATTTCTAGACGATTTCTGATGCATTCCTTTAAACGCGCATGCGCATAAGATGTCTTACTGTCCGTCCGGGCTATTCACAGACTTACAAAACGGGGTTGGGAAGAGAAAAGTAGAATTTAGAGGATATATACCTGCGTTTACGTGGAGCTAGAATGGTAAAACATTAAGTAAAAATCACCTTCAGTTCACTCTTCCGGTATTCGACCCCTTACCTTCCCTTTACTGACTAACTGGACTATGTGAATATGATATTTAATCCATGTGCTTTATGATTTGGGAGAGTCTAATTTTCCTTGTACTTTTAATTTTAGCATATTTAATATAGAACTCTACGTTATACTACCTACTAATCAAATAGTAGACTTTGTATATTTGTATTAAAGAAGTATGATTTTATTAGTTTTTACTTTTCCCTTAAGGAGAAAGTATTGCAATCGTGAAACTCTTTGACATCAAGATTATGATACATCTTTTCTTATTATTTGCCACCTAACCCAAAGTGTATTCTACAATTTCTGTTTGTCCCTTTGTTTGTCTGTCCCTGGGCCTGAATCCCAAACAGCTTTATGAATTTGGTTAAATATTTTATATTTATATTTTATGCGGCTTTGCATGGGACTTTTTAAAATTATTTTGACTCTATTCTTTAAATTAAGGGTAGTTTACAAATGAGTGATCTTTTAAATTTTGAAATTTTTTGAGAATAGCTTTAATAATTTGGTTAAAAATGGACAATTAAAAAATATTTACTTGTTTTTGGGGGAAAATTTGTCTAAAGGTAGCTTACTCATGACTGAATTTTTTAAAATAGGAAATATTTTAAATATCGCTCTAACTGTTTGGTTCAAAATGGGTATTTGGTGTTTTACAATATAATAAAGACTGGAGGGTCCCCATGTCAGGTATTTCTGTAACAAACAGTTATTATTTTCCTACCGTGACAGATGTAAGAAATGTGCAACAGTTGGGTAACACCCCAATCGTCTTTCCACTGTTTTCCAGGGTTAGAATGGGTTGTTTTGTTCCAGTTAGGTCAACATCAGGATGTCGAAAAAAAAAACATTCGTAAAAACGTTCATTACTAATTTTATACTAAAAATCAAATGTAGAGCTTTTTTTCTTTTTTAAACAATTAATCAATTTATATATTATATTATATTATATATCAATCTCTCCTTTATTAAAACCAAATGGAATCGTTTGCTAAATGTATTTCCCTATGAAAATGTTATTTAAGGTTAGTTTATAAATAAATAAATAAATATAATTTAAGGGGATTAGTTGGTCTCTTATTATATAAATCTTAGAACAAAAGTTTTTCACCTTAGTATGCAAATAAATACTCTACTTTTGGACAGCTTTTCTAAACACCGAGGCCACATGGAAACGTTATTATTAACTCTTGGTGCCTGCGTGGTTGAATGTAGAGCAACCATAAACCCACTCTATTGGTCACAGTATTCACTACATTAACCAAACCTGGCTGATTATATATGTATTTTGAGATAACAATAACATTCATTTATATATTTTCTTATTGTAGGATTATTAAGGACTTAAACTCACACTTATTATAATAAGATGATATCAAAAGTAACTTTTTTAATTTTTCTAGAAAATAAATTGATTTTTACTAAAGAAAGTTGAATTTATCGTTTTATTATGAAATTTTACACTATTTTTGTAATATTTATGTGTAAACTGGACGTTGATAGCTGCCACCGTTTCGGAGATATATTGTATCACAAAAATATCAAATATGGTGGCCCCTTTTCAAGATGGCGCCATCAGCATGCAGTGCAGATAGCGATTGTCTACTTGACTGAAATTTGTTCAGAGGGTATTGTAAATAAACCTACGAAGTATTTATATATCGCCAAAAAGTGTAATGATTCTTCAATATTCAGCGACTTAGCAGATGTACTATAACAGAAATAATGTCATTTCCCAACTTTCAATTTCAATCATGGATTGGGCTGACTGACTGAGTAGTATCCTGCTTATATTCCTAGGTAAGTATACTTAGTAGGGGGGACAAATGTATTTTAGTAAAACATTTACTACAAATTATTAAAAGATGAATAATTTGAATTAACTGTAAATTGGGTATCTTCAAACTATCCCAAATTTTACTTTGAGCACAGTGTCTTATCCAGACTTTCCGCATATTTACACTAATTTCTTAGAGATAAAGGAGGTAGAATTTAGAGGAATAATAACATAATTTTCCTGTGGAGAGCGTGGGAAACTATTTAAGAAACCCAACTCAGTATTCTCAGTCGAGATACGAACTTAGAGCTCTGAGTCACTGGAAAACTATACCAGATGAGAATGACGCCTAGATCCACGTGCCCGCTGGTAAGAATGGTCCTAAGCCTAATTTTAAAAAACATATAACTGACAGATTCCAGAATGTTAGTTTTATCACTAAAAATGGGGTGAACTAATAAAATTGTTTAGTGGTAAGTTTCAGGACACGTCAGAAATCGAACTCCGAATCCTCTGGTCAGAAGGCAGAAGTAGATTGAACAAAATATTTTCGACTTCAGCTTATTCTAACAAGGAACAAAATAAAAAAACACTCATATGAAATTATTATTCTTGATTTTTCTTACGAGAGGGTCGTAAACTATGTGTGAGAGAGTGGGGGGGGGGGAGGTTTGGGCAAGAATAAC
>CABFWB010000021.1:473257-501107 GCA_902151455.1 Timema bartmani | reverse complement strand
AACCCCCCCCCCCCTGATTACAGCCTTCATTGTATATTATTTTATGCGTGTTCTTATGTGGAGTGGTGATCACTCAAGGTTTTAATAATTTAAAATGAAACAACACATACACTGATAAGTTACAATTAAATTAACTACAACTAGACACGACACCGAATTAAATAATAATAGTAATATTTAAGTCTGTAAGTTAATAAGAGAATGGGAAAACATATAATAGAATTAAATTATACAAACAAATTAATATCTATAAAACACATAATAGCTATTAAAAATATTTAAAACAGTCACAAAAATGTTCATCATTAACACAATTCACAACAATAAATAGATTCTACGTCCCCCATATAGTCCACACAAGTCACTACTTGTTCACGCATGACACATTGTGTTGACCCTTGCCACGCAAACGCTGGATTCGCTGATCCTCTCCCGGGCACGTTGACCCACTCACTGGACACGCTGGTCCACTCCCTGACTCACTGGCTGAGCCAGAGTCTAGAAATATCCACTTCCAGAATACACTGCTTGGTTCTAAGAAAGTGAGCCCATACTCTTCTACACGCGCAACTTCTCTTCAAAGAAAGCTCCCCTCCACCCCAATGTAACCTCCTTGGC
The DNA here is from genome assembly GCA_902151455.1 of Timema bartmani. Classification (NCBI taxonomy): domain Eukaryota; kingdom Metazoa; phylum Arthropoda; class Insecta; order Phasmatodea; family Timematidae; genus Timema; species Timema bartmani. Next base: position 500,489 of record CABFWB010000021.1, on the reverse strand, counting down.
AGTTAGGTTTGCCTTTCTATTTGTTAGACAAGGATGCAGCGAGATAAGAGGGAGGACAATAAAAATTGCAGGTGTAGCAGTCCACACAGTCAAGAACTAATCTTGTTATAATATTATTTAGGTTATTGATCAACCGAATTAAATCAAATAAATTGATGTTTTTCAAAGAAGTTGTCTTAAAACATGTGACCAATAATGAATTATCCTATTTATTGTAGAATTCATTATTTTTTTGTATAACTTGATTCCTCTAAAAAACATTAAAAATGTAAAAATGTTGGAGAAATACATCTGCCATATATACCGCCCCAAACAACACTAACTACAAATTTGTACTTCATAGGAACCTCTGTAAAAAAAAAAATCTTACATTTGCAAAATAAAATTACAGCTGAACTTATTTATGTTATACGTTAAGACTTAGATGTTTTTATTAAATAAATTGAGAAGATATGATTTCATACTAAGAATTTATAAATAAGAACACTAATAAAAAGATTCATATACAACCGAAAGAACTTAGATAAGCTATTTATACTCTTTGAATATAAATTAGCATATAAAAAAACTTTATGATATTAAAATATTTCATTGACCCAATTATTAGAGCATTTAATAGAGTCAAATGGTCAAACAATCATTCATAACATATTAAAAACTCCAATACAAGTGTAGTTTAATACAAGAATGAAATATATAAAACTTATCTAAAACAACAAGTTAAAATAAGGTTAACATCTCCAGTCAAAAGTTTTTATTACAATATATATAAATTTCTAAGAACTCCCATAATAAAGTTGTCTACAAAACCATAGGTTGACGTCATATTTTATCTTCTTTCTGGGAGTGGCTGGACATATTTACTAGATCAAGCCAAAGTTTCTTCAATTGGTACAGTAGACTTATTTCTTAAGGTTTCACATGTGAGGTAAACAGCACGTGCTCATCAGCTAACAGCTTGTACTCTACAAACAGCGTCAGGATACATACCTTGAATACTGTAACACATAATCTGACTCAAGCGTTTTGAGTTTTAAAGACTGGTGCAAGCAAATAACTCAAAAATGGCCAACTTCGTACTTTGGAAACTTGTAATAGAGACGGAACTTGATATTTTAACCTGGTAATAAGCACTTCGTGAAGGAAACTTCCCCTGTGTAATCTGTAGTGGCTTATCCACGCACTAGACCATCACAGCTATGCATGAGTTGTTAGTGTGCATTTGAGGGACATGATGCCTTTACAAGTACTGGGTACTAATTATAACGGAAGTAGTCAAACGGGAGCATACCAGTCCGCAGGGCCACACCCGACCACCAGTAGGTAGCCGATACAAGCATCAGTCACTCTGGCACAGGGGTGTGTGTTTTATGAATAGTATCAACTACGAGTGCTATTTATTTACCAAAATAAGTGACAGTACTTCTTCATCAGACGAGGATTTATATGTGCTTTGTCTTAATGCCAGTATGAAAGAAGAGGAGAAACCAAAACAAAAATTTTGGGTTCATGGCGTGACTCATTCTCTACCGAGCGACAACGTTGAGGAATTTCACCCGATAAAACCCAGAGGTGTTCGAATAGAGGCGAAGATGGCATACTATTTTGGCTCGTCGCTTCTCCTACCCCCGCACACCAACGCGCGACGAGGGGAGGCGGCGGGAAGAAACGTCTGGTTGCTCACAATACTTCCCTCGTGACGGATCCTCGCCTCGCCTCGCCTCGCCTCTCCTCCACGCGCGTCGCTCCATTATGCGGGCTTCTGTTTGATTGCATTCAAGTTTCTCTGGTGGAAGAAATTTTATTAGTCGCGTCTCGTTCTCCTCGCCAAATTGTGCGTGTACCTTTACACTTCCTCCACGTAAATGAGGGTACATTTAATTTAAAATTCTCCTCCACACATCGTTAAAGTGCGAAAAGACTGGTAAAGTAGTAAGATGGGCTCAGAAATAATACATATTTAAAATAACTGCGTATTTAGCGTTCTAATATCCGTCCTGGCTACTCGTATATTTACACAAATGAGAATTGAATGAGGGCGGTAGAATATGGAGAAAGTGTATTCACATTTGCGCAAATTTGGGTACAGTTCCTCTAATCTGCCTAGATGTGCATATAATCACGTAGTTAAATACGAAGAAAAGGGAATTTAGTTTAGTTAAAAAATTGTTTTTTTTCTACTCTTGTTTATGGTAAAAATAGGGCTGTTGTTCATCAGCTCTCTTTATATCACTACACATACACGTATATAAGTTTGCACTGTCTAACAACATGGCCAGACTATCCACATTTAATTACGTGAGTGGGGTAGGAATGAGGAAGAGGTATTTAGAGGGAATATACCCAGATTAGTGTAGAGGGAGAGTGGAAAACCATTTAATTAAAAATACTCGGTACACACGGGTGGGATTCACACCCCGGACGCCCATCACAGGTAAACGATAAAATACAAGATTGACCTTTAGTCAACTTATTGCGCTATACTAGATACATAACTGTTTTCAGCTGGTGTGCCATGAGTTTATAGCTCTTTAAATACCGTACATATATTTTTAGCATCACGTCTTACTACCCATTAGGGTTATAGGTTTATGTGCCAACTACCATTTATGAAAACCACCCTCTTTATACACGACCGAGATTTTAACCTCGATCTTTCTGTCATCGGCAGTCTAGTCTACTGCGAGAGTAGCGCCTTAGACCACGCGGCCACCGAAGGGGGTATGTTTGTTTATTGAGCTTAATATAAACATAAATTAGCATTTGACGAGTAAACTTTTAACTAGAAAGTCGAGGGAGGACTTATTATATAGAACTGTTCAAAATAAAATGTTTAGTATACCTTTTAGTTTAATAATCTGCAACCATCGCTGTAACGATCCACTAGTTTACATATAAACTCAACGAGCGTGTGGGTTAGTCTGTCAAATCTCGTTACTCGGAAACCACCACAGGCCGTTGCGGTCACTATTCTCCATCATCCAATTAGGTGGCGCAAATTGGTTAAGTAACTCCAATCAAGGTGGGCGTTGTGCTTGCGTCACCGATGTCTGTTGAGATCAGAGGCACCGGAACGGGGGTTTTTTTTTTGTTTTTTTTTGTAAATGCTGGAGGAAAAGGGAGGTGGGAGGCAAAAGTACATTCTGTCCAGGTTAACTTAGGTTGAGTAAAAACACTGGAAGGAAGGTTAGCAAAGACAAAATGACGTTATTTCCAAGTTAAGTTAGGTTGAGTAAGAAATACGTGGGTAAATGGGGGCCAAAATGACGCAATGTTCAGGTTAAGCTAGGTTGAGAAAAAAACACTTGGGGAAGGGGGTAGAACAATGTAGATATAATCATTTGAAAATATTCATGGTATGACATTATAATAAAATATGAAAGAACAATGCAATTTGTAGATTTGAGTATCAGTGAATACTCAAAAAGAAAGTCAGTGTAGTGAGTACAAATATAAAAGTAAACCACTTTTCTAAACAATTGATATTTAAAAGAGTTAGTGCTAATAAATTCACTCAGTTTTACTATGTAAACATTATAAACTAACTCTGAATAAGCGTGGACGGGGAAACATTGTTAAAACTTTTTGTGTTTCAAATACTTTATAGCAATCTTTAAAATATTTTTATTTTATTAATTTAACTACGAAAATTACTAACATACTAACATATTGTGGTGGGGAATTGTTTTGCTTAACTTCCAAATTCACTTTAGTTTTCTTAAAATAGAAATAACTTTTTGAACATTATGTCACACACTACATACACTCCTCTTCATTTTGCTCTTAATGTTTTCAATTAACTTTTATCCATACAAATGAGTTTTGAAACTTGGAAATCGTGTTTAACAAAGTTGTTTTAGGCATAAACAAACTTTTATCTTTCTTGCTCAGAAAATAATAGCTAATAAATAAAAAATAAAATCAAAGACAACATTGTCTCTAACTATAAACACATTACGTGACCTTATAGCACAGGCTACACAATACACAAATCACGAGAGAATGTATAAAACAAAGAAAACCAAACACTCTTCTCTATAACTATAAACAAATTACTTGATTTCATAGAACAAGCTACACTTTACACAGATGATAAAATAATGTATAAAAAATGAGAAAAACACACCAGTGTATTTAACTATAAACAAATAATTACTTGGCCTCATAGCAAATGCTACACAAAATAGAGATAAAAAAGTTATTGTCTAACCTGGACATCATGCATGAACTTAGGTGATGTAAATTGATTGCCAAATAGTTAGCTCCCAAAACCCAGGGCTGGGACTAAGATTTTATTTTTTTTCATTTCGTTTTTTCATAGTTTACTTTAACTTTTGTGTAAACTCAACAAGACTTTTAATACATCTTGATATTGTGGCATGCATACAATAAAGTAAGAGACTAATCAACCATGTTCAATGTTACTAGTCGCGAGATACAAAAGTAACTTGCTAAAAAAAATTTCCAAGACTCTTGATCCCCCTACCCTTTACAGTAAGAAAACAGGGGGGCAATGTACCCATCCATACCCCCTCCCCAAGTTCCGGCACCTATGGTTGAGATTGAATTTTATGTTATCGAAGGTCCTGGGTTTTTGTTTGAGTGTTCACAGAGTCTTGCTAACCATTCTGGTTATCTGAATATTAGCACTGATGGGATAAGGATGAGGAAGGTTGAAATTATAATAAATGCACCCATATTTTTATTGAGGAAGAGTAGGAAACTATTTAGTAAAAACAACCTCACTAACTCTACCAGGATTCAAACCCTTATCTCCCCGTTTTCGGCAATGCAGTCTCTTTCCTTATATGATGCGATTACCGAGGTGGGTCAGCTTGTTTGGAAAGAGGGAAAAGAGGAGTATTCTCATCCTACCACGTGGTCTATGCACATAATTATATAAATAAAATATAGGCCTATTAAATACAATTTGAGATGGGTTGAACCTCTTATTATAAAATTCACATAAAATGTTCTTATTTATACTAATGAGTTAAGTATAAGTAGGGCTAAATATAGAGTAAGTGTACCCACATTTGCGTGGAGGGCGAGCGGAAAACAATTTTGGTAATACCACCTCCGGTACACACAACCTATATTCGAAATCCGAAGTCATCGGCAGGCTAGTATATTATCAGAGTGATGCCTTAGACCATGCGGCCATTGAAGTAGGTCTTTTGAATATTTAATTCGGATTGTAGGATCTCTAAAAGTATATAGCCTTTGATAAAATGAATACATTAAAAAAATAAGGTCAAATTAAAGTTTTTTTAAAGGTTTGGTTCCACTGAAATTGCTATTTTGTTTATATGGTCGTATTTATCAAATTTTAAATAATTAAGAAGACAATTTTTGAGAGAAGGAACTATTTTCATACAATTGTTTTTATTATTTTATTTTCTATAATAAACCAAATTAACATTATCATTCCTTTTATGATTGCATAACATTTTGATTTTATCTTGAGACCGTCATATTTTTTTAGAGATATATTTTTGAAATTTTTTCGAATCTCTCGTATTTTCTTAGAATCTAGGCGTATCCTGATACATTACATCAAATAGACCAAGTCAATGCATCTTTTACGTTTACCCATCTCGGTGTTCGTTTGGTCTAGGTGTTTGGCAAAATACTGGATTTCCAGTGATGCCTTAGTCTAGGTTTATCTTCATCCATGGAAACGCGTAATAAATCCTCTCATCTAGTCTGGCTTACCTGTGACGTAAAGTTTGATGTTCTAGTCTGGGCTGAATGCATTGAGGGTGGCTTCCCCTAGTTTTCTATTCTTTCTTCGTGCAAATGTAGTTATATCCTCTCAATTAAACCTTGCTCGTCCTTGCCTATTTAACGGGGTTAAAATGCGTATAGCCTGGACGGGTTGTAGGAAAAATGGATCATGGTTGGAAACTTTGTTATTATCCTCATATGTAAATCACTGTTGTTTTTCTATCCCCTATTCACGCTAATGTGGGTACATTTCCTCTGAGTCATCTTTACAATCCATACCACTTAGAATACGTCATTAACTTCATATTGTAATATAAATAATACATAAAAGCCCATTTACGATGTAGCAGACCCTTAAAATGATCCTTTATTATCCTTTATATTGTCGGAAAATCCCCCTAATGGTCTTCTTATGCTTATCTGTATTCAATATACCCATATATTCATCCACTCAGGACTACCGCCCCCTTTATCGGAGATCTGGGGGGAAAGACACATTGATCCTTCTTCGTGCATTGACGTAGAAAATACATCAAACATCAGCTCCTGTCCGTAATCTTTTAGTTTTCAAAAGCATTTACACCAAATAAAAAAGTAGGTAAGTAAGTGAAGAGAATATTGTTGGAAGTATGGGAGCAGAAAAATATTGCATTTTTGGGGGTTTGATAAACCTAAGCTATCGAGCTTGTTCTTTAATTCTGTCATTTTTTTTTGTTTGTCTGTAAGTCTGTAAGTCTGTTTGTACCCGAGACTCATATCTAAACGAAAAATAGGGATTTTATTTCCAATATTTAAACTAAGGTTAGTACCGGTACTGTAGTAGCAGCTACTGGTGACTTATTCGTGAAATTGGTATATTTGAGATTGAAAAATGATCAAAATTGGCCTTAGCTATTTTGTTTAAAATGGATATCTGGCGATGTTTTGCGTGAAAAATAAGATTGCGGTTTTTTTAATCCTCAATTTAGGGTAGTTTGATGACAACTGATTTTTTATTTTAAAAAATAATTTAGTAATTTTCTTCAAATTTTATATCTGAAGAATGTTTCTTACATAAATAAAAATTACATATTAGAGTTTCTGTCAAAAACGTATTTATAGTATTGGCAGGCAATTTTTAAAATGTTGGTACCATATTATAATAGACCATATGAGATATTATGTATGATTGTGTCGTACCATTTATTTATTATTACGTTTAATACACAAACGTAAGCTATTTTGGGAACGAGGCTGTTTGTAGTGTTAGCTTTGGTCTAGGTCAGGTTAGTTTTAAGAGATTATTTATTCCTCTTTGAATCCTTAGTTTTATTTCAAAATAAAACCATGATATAAATTATATAAACCAAAGCATTAAGAACAATTCCTCATTAAGATGTACTACTTGTTACTTTAACCTGATTTTGGTAGGAAGAACAGTATCTGGTAGTTACAAAAGTTACTTAAACCACTCTAATATACATCAAGTCATGTTATCTGCAGTTGTCATTTTTTATAGATGTTATTTATAGATGTTATCAATATGTATAAAATAACACAACTAATGGTAGAATGTCATCAATATCGTATTATTTGCCGTAAAGAAACATGTTTAAATTTTCTAAACTGTTCTTCCAACCAAATTCAGGGTATATAGTTTTGTGGAGAGTATACTTCACTCCCTCCATTCAAAAATGCTAAGTACATCATGTTAAGAATTATATCATGTTTTTATTATTATTACAGTCTTAAGATTTATATTTGTATTTCAAGTTGAAATATCTCCTTTAATTTATTCTTTAATTTGAAGTAGATATATTTCCTTGGTGATAAAGTTTGAAAAAAGATTAACACTATTTTCAATAGAACATTAGATTAATTCATAGAGAATAACCTTTGCTAACGAAGCTTAAGACGTCAGTCTCACCATATATACAAACGTTTTAACAAAACTTTACACATACATCGTTCAGCCTAGATTCAAAAAATGGCCATGGCAGATTTCATTAAAATAGGTGAACGCGTTTAGCAGTAATCGTGGAAGAAACAGACAGACTAAATACCAAACTGGGTCTTCCTCCACTAGGTCACTCATGCAATCCATTAACCTTAATCAATTTTAGAGAGATAGTAAAATAGGCCCAAAAATTACCAAAAAAATAAAAAAATTCCTGCATTCATAAAACTTTGGTTATAAGTCACCTTTGGCATGAGGTTCACGAAACCAAAGAGTCCATAAAAAATCTAGGGGTGGCCACTTAAGGGGTGAGGGAGGGGGAATTTAGTAAAATTCTATTTTACATGTAATATAGTTACGTGAGGTGTCGTTTTTCATGTTTTTGCATGCTGAATCGAATTAAAATTAAATCAAGCTGACAGAAACTATCTTTATTGAGAAAAATAGACATTTGTTCTAAAAAACATGGATACAATCTATTATACATTGTTTACTATACACATACACGCATTAAGTCGGCTATGTATGATGAGTTTGAGAGTGTGCCTGATAGTGTCTTGGATAACGTCAACATTCACTTTATAGATGGGGGTCATTTACTTCATGCTGTTAAATGGGGCACACAACTACATCACACATATCAGGATATATGCAACAAGTATGTGAGCTACGTCCGAAATAGTTTTTCCTATCCAGTCATTGTCTTTGATGGCTACAGTGATCTCAACGAAACCAAAACCTGTGAGCAGCAACGTAGAAACAAACTAAGCACACCTCACTTCAAAATATTAGGATGTACTCTTGTTAGAACAAACCAAGTAAGATTTCTGGGTAACGTTGAAAACAAAAAAAGAATTTATTACCATTTTAAAAACTGCGTTTGAAAACAGCATTATCGGAGTTCAACAGGCTTGTGGAGATGCAAACACTCTAATTGTGCAAATGGTGATTAAAAAATCTTCTAACGTTGTTGCCATAATTATTCAGAACACTGACATTAGAGTGATCATGACTGCTTTGGCTTCAGCCGATAAGGAATTTTACATGCTCAAACTTAAAATTAGAAGAACACCAAGAAAATTGTATTCCTGTCACCTACAAAAACAATATGTTGGTATGAAAGATCAGATCCTTCTAGCCCACACTTTTAGTGGTTGTGACACCACAAGTACAATTCATGGAAAGGGGGAAAAGCAGGTCCTTAAATTGCTCGAAATTGAAAGTGGTTTGACAAGCTTCAATACATCATTTAACAAAGCAGATGGCACCCAGGCTGAGATAAAGAAATCAGGGGAAATCATTTACCTGTTTCTTTATAGATCTAAGAACAACGTTTATACCTTGGCTCAACTGAGGTATGTGATGTTTCAAAAATCCCTGTCCAAGGCTGCGTCCAGGCTTGAAGCACTTCCACCAACTTCGGCTAGTGTTGCACAGCACTCTTTATGCACATACTACCAAGTGCAAACGTGGCTGGGGAACGCTTTGAATCCAGAGCAATGTGGTTGGTCTCACCAATATGGTGAATTAATGCTGATAAAAACCACCCTCGAACCAGCTCATCAGGGTATTCTGAATATGATTCTCTGCTCCTGCAAGAGTTCCTGTTTATCTTAACAGTGTACATGTGTCAAGAGTGGAGTAATATGTACAGCCCTTTGCAAAAATTGTGAAGGAATTGAATGTGCTAACTGCGAAAAAAAATTGCCGACACCGCTTCTCGACGATGAATTTGATGCAGATTATAATCTGACAATAGATGAGGAACAAAATGAACATGATTTTTTGGAGTTCTAATATTTCTTGATGTTTGGTTTACTCAGTTATGATTATGAATTTCTGTACCTAGCCTTACAGTTGGTTTTAGTATGTATGTGTATAGTAAACAATGTAAAATAGATTTATCCATGTTTTTTCTAACAAATGTCGATTTTTCTCAACAAAGGTTGGTTCTATCGACTTTATTTTGTTTTTATTCGATTCAGTATGCAAAAAAATTGAAAACGACACGTCACATGACTATTTTATACATATATTATAGGGGACCTTGCGGTTTAAGGGTAAGGTGTCAGATGCCTGTGTTAGGAGTCCGGGACTAAAATCCCAATCCTGACACAGATTTATCTGGTAACCAAACCCTTCCTTCACATCTGGAAAAGTGTGTGTTTTAACACTTTGTGAATGTGTGAAGTGCCAGAACCCCCACCGTGGTTCGGAATCCACGTTGAACTGTAGGTCCCCTCTGATTTCCACCATCAACATTCTCACGTATCACCCTACCATCTGAGGATAGTGGAATTTGCCTTAATAGTGTCCCCAACTAAGAAATTAACTCCACCGTAAGCCAGGAAACAAAGGTAAGATAAGGTCGAATAGCCAGATCTAGAGTATTAGCCCCCCCCCCATTCCCCCATATTAGTATTATTTACAAGCATTGATAATATCTTCCAAACGTGGCAGATCTCATGACTTGATGAAGGAAAAAATTAATGAAGTCTTAGCAACTCTTGTGGCTGTCAAATAATATTGTGGATCCGATTACCAACATGGCCGAAAAATGTATCATTGGTGAAATGTGAGTTTACCTTTCAATGTGTTGAATTAACGGCTAGGGGCCGGGTGCTGTGTATGTTATAGATCTATGTTGGTAAGTCCTGTGCTGATATAATCAGTCAGTTCAGAAATTTCACGTTAAATACCTCAAATATTCTTCTAAAAAAAGTCCTAACACACCGTTATTTTTGACTCACTCCAAACAACATGGCTATCTTCACGGCTGATCACCTGGTTGGCTTCAGTGCCAACATAGAGTTTAATTTTCTTCACATGGTGGTATCAACAGGTGTAGAATATCTGCATTAGATGATATACTGATAATAAAGTATGTCTAATACTATTTACCATAAAATTTGTTTTATAAACTTGATAATTGGATGATAAATTTTATTTAAATATTATTGTTTAGTACTTATTTCTTTCTATTTTATTATTTTAATAATTTCATTATTGTTTACTTAACTAGCTATTTCTAATTCATTATAAGTTATATAAAATATCACATTTTTCTCTCTACCACCCTTTTATATTAATTATTTATATAAGGGTGGTACTGTATATTTTGCTCTATTATTTTTCTACTCGCGCTTATCTTTATTCCGCAATGTGCTTCTTTCGAATTTAGACGTGGCTCACCACCGCAGATCATTGCTCTCGTAGCTACCAGGGGCGAATCCAGGTCATTTTCATAGGGGGGTCATAATTATAAATAACATAGTTACTTAGAATGTTAAATTTCTGTTTAAAGCCGTTTAATAGTTTCTCATTCATATTTAATCTTTTGTATGTTTGAAACCGTGGTCATCCTCCCCAATTTTTTAAAATCAGATAGTTCTTATGAACCATTTGGAGTGGTCCTATTTCAACAATTTTTGGAAAATGGTTCATTCTAGAAGCTATGAGTAGGCTTAACCTTGATTTTTTAAAATAATATTCTTTTATAAAACATTTAAAGTGTTCCTCACCCAATTTTTTTAAAAATTTGGATGACTCTCAAAGCTATTTAGAGTGATCCTCACCTTATTTTTTTACGATAGTTAGGTATTTCTAGAAGATAATCTTTATTATGATTGTTATTATTATTTATTATTATTATTATTATTATTATTATTATTATTATTATTATTATTATTATTATTATTATTAGCGCGTCTTACTATCCGTTTGGGTTATAGGCATTTATGCTAATGTGAAATGGTGGGGTGATAGTGAGATTAAATGGAGGACCTACAGTTTAACGTGGAATCCGAACCACGGGGGAGGCCTGGAATTCCACACATTCACAAGTTGTGATCAATACACGTCTTGTCAGAGGTGAAGGAAGGGTTTGGCAATCAGATAAATCTGTGCCGGGACCAAGGATTGAACCCCGGACCTCCAGCACAGAAGTCTGACACCTTACCCCTGGACCGACAGGTCACCAAGATAATCTTCTAAGTGGTCTTCCAGCGACAAAATTTTGAAAATTGAATTATTTAAGAAACTAGACTATTTGGGGTTGTCCTCACCTGAAAATACTTCAAAATGACATGCATCTAGAAGTTATTTGGAGTTGTCCTCCCCTAGACATTTCTGAAATTTGGATGACCTTAAGAGCTATTTTGAGCTTTCCTCCCCTGACTTTTTGTGCCAGCTAGATGCCCCTAGTCTAGTAGTTATTTGTAGCGGTCTTATCCGGTAAATTTTTGACAATAGAATGAATCTAGAGTAATTTGGAGTTTGATTTAAGGCCATCTTTCAGCTTCATATTCGATAATATAAGAGGATTTGAAATATATATATATATAGGAGGAAAATTTATTCCAAGGAGGAGCAAATTATTTACAGATTTCCAAATTATGTCCCCCACATTTCCACTGCTCCTGATGTCCACACATACCCTATATTCGGTGTTCGTGGATGAACTGGTCTCAGGCGATTATTAGTCTTCCTTGATGTGTGGTGGTCTACCATCTCTATGCGGAACAATGTTCGTTACTCGCTATGCGCGACAAATATACGATTATTTTTTCCATACTTGCGTCAGTCTTATCGGACATTGATTAATCATGGATGGATAATGCATGTGTGGACCCAGATTAAGAGGTGTATGCGCGTAAATCGATACAAAAAAGTGTATAATTCATCTTTGTTGTATTTTCTTTCTAAAATTTGAAGTTTAAGTTTGTTTTTTGTATTAATTTTCTAACTTTCACAGTGAGGTTGACTGACCCTTTAGCCCCCACCCTGAATCCACGCCCAGTAACTACCACTCATTATCACTAATTTTAAAAATACATACTTTTTTTTAACTCAACTTATCTAATTATGTGCGTGAGAAGTGAACAACAAATAAATACGTGTGATCCTTCAAGCTCATCATCGCAATACGCACCTAGGCCTACTGGGAAATCAAAGCTTCCAAGCTTTCATTTTGTAATACTATTATTATCTTTTTATCACTCAACTCTCAATAAGTTATAGAAATACTAGCAACATTTAATTAAAGAAGATGAGGGTGGTGTTAAAAAACCAGTGTAACCAGTCAGTGTGTAACTGGAAAACACGAGGGGGAAAACCAATCTCCTGAACAGTATAATTTGGACCAATGTGCTCCTATTGTTTTTATAGTGTCGAGATTTAATCGAAACTGAGTGTACATAACGGAGCCATGAACCTTAACTTTCGTGGTGGGTTGGTGTGTTTGTTTGTTTGTGTGTGTGATTGTTGGGGGAGATTTCAATGATGTCATAGATTGTATTTAAATTTACACTCAATGGGGAAGGGGGATGTATTGCATCCAACGTATGCACGAATGCATACTCATTCAAGCGAGACTTTAATGGTTGAATAGAGAAGAGTATAAATCACTGGCATCGTGCAGGAGACCTTGCTTCAAGTCCCAGCCATGTCCACTGGTTAGTTTTTTTACAACAACGATGCTTCAACATTTCCCGGGGCTGAATATGGTACATTATCTTAAGATTTACACTCCTCATTTGATGTTTATAGATTATCTAGGGTAAGAATAATATAGCCCCAAATAGTAGGCCTACGCGTAGGACAAAACAATGTTACAGCTCTAGTTGTGAGATATCTAGGCTAGTTATTTAATTATCATATTTAACACAATGGCTACTAACTAATTAATATAGTGGGAAGCTATGAGTATGGTAGCTTTAAGGAACTTCACAAACATTAGTATGGAAACATGATGGGGAAACCCCATTTACAAATCTCAAGTGAAGCCTGGCAGTGAACAAGAAGATATTCGAGATTCAATCCACCTATCACTGGCAATTCAGTACTGATGACTTAAACTATGTGAGCATCTGACCAAGTTTGACACTTGAAAAATGTTCAATCCTTCGAATTGGTTGGGAAACCACGTCAGGGAAATTTACTTCCTCCAAAGAACCGGCTGGATATCGAGCTGTTGTCTCCCGATTACGAACCAATCGTGACACTGGAATATGTTTTACACGCATTGGTGGGCCCACGTACTAAACGTCAAGCTTGTGTAGTCTGGTTTTATCTGTAATGGACATGTCGAGGTTCTAATCACGACAGGGTTTGGTGAGAGCTATTTTTCTGTATATTTTTCCCGTTTTCCTCTATGCAAATTCGAGTAAATTCCCTTAAACTCTACTACCCTCTAACCTATTCCAATAACGCATTTATATGGAGATAAACTTGTCTAATACTAAATAAAGTACCCAGCATGCTCGAGCTATCCGATTTCTAGTTAATTAGAAATATATAAGGAAAATTTTAAAATTCCCGCTTTTAGTTGAACATGTTTGTACACAGGGGCTACTAATTCTTAAAAAGTTCAGACCGTTCCGTGTGGTAGATATCGTGCAATGCTCATGAAAAACAAACAAACTTAAGTTTATGATTATAAATTGTATTTGATATTTTGTCCATATTTTATTTTGCATAGAAAATTGTTTGAAAATCATAACTAAAAAAAATAAATCAGAATACGCAATTATTGTGGTCCTCATTAAGTATAGGAATAATTACTTTAATTTTAATTCATCTTATTTAAACTGTTTATCTCCACCCATTTTATCATTTAACAAACAGTTTTATAAATATATAGACCCTATTATTGAAATGATTCAATGAGGTCTTCTTATATTTTTAAGTTGACTGCGTATAACCTGAACGGGTAGTAAGACGCGGTGCTAATAATAATAATAATTTAAGTTGACTTTATGCAATACACAAGTATACATCTTCCTATAAATTAAATATCACGGGTCTATCATAAAGTCTACGTGTATTCTAAAAAAATACCATAAATTTCCTTTAGCTTATTTGTGTGTGTATTTAATGTACACATTAAAAAATATGAATATTAAAATATGTAACTTGTACGATAACTCTACATTAGTAAGCTCATTTAACACCAAACCTCACCACAAAATTAGAATAGTACTCACAGCAATCTTATATAACCATCGGTCTTAGGGGTTAAGTAGTATTATCTTTGTTAAATTTTTGATCACGGAAATTAATTGGTTCCAAAATAGGAGGATGTGGCTTCTTTATATAGCTTGAATAAGTTGGCCACCAATATTCAAATTCAATTTAATTAAATATTAATTCATGATGCTATCAAGTTGGATGAGCAAACAAACATCCATATGTTATATAGATAACTTCTTAGTACGTCACCTTTAAAACATAACCTTTTACAGATTATGTCCGTTCAGATCTCAATTTCTCACCTTTTAAAGCCCACACTCCCATGTCTGTCAATCCTCATTTTTCAAAAGTCAATAAGTTTATCCAACTCCCTAACTAAACCCTTCGTCTATCTGCGTTGACATAAAGCTATCCATGAAGAAATCGATATAGTAACAAGAAGTTTCAAAGTGCACTTTCTCGTTTTCTCATTTTTTTCGTACAATTTGCATTTTGTAGCCCTCTTACTTCTCTTTTAAAAATATATATATTTTAAATATTTTTTTAAAATAAAGAACACTTCTTAGTGACAGATTTTTTAAATATCAGAAGGTGTCTGCAATCAAGAAAGTTCACACATATGCCTACATGCATACAGGCATGCATACGTATACAGTTTTATCGATAACGTTTAAATTTCCAAATCTTTTAATGTTTCAAACTAACTAGAGTTTCAGTTATTGAAAGTTGTGCTAATTTATAAGACACTACATTTTAATTTTCCATTTATTGGTTTTAGAATGTTACACCGTCTCCATTGCCTTCTACTTAACGATCACAATTAAATAAAAGGGAGAAGGTGAATCTACATAAGGGAAAATATAAGCAGTATTAAAAATATAACAATAATATGGTTTATTCAGTATAAACGTAGATAAAGCAAAGTACAGTGGTCTCATTATATCATTCTGAATAATGCTGAAAATAATAACGTGAAGCGCAGAATGTAAACATCCCATGTTTACATTTATTACAGGTCGTCTTTAAGAGACACAAAATTACGTAGATTTTTAACATCAACAGAGAAGTTAAACTACCAAAAGTGAAGTGAAGTAAGATATCCACAAAATGAAACAAACATTAAATATTCTTGCCTGATGGGCTCCTCAAACAATTACAAGTTACAATACGAAATTTACAAAACATAACGCGAGAGTTTGACTTCCAGACTCAAGTCAAAACCTCCCGGGACTAACTATCTCTTAGAAAAAACTAAAGATTGAAATTTAGAACAAATTTAAATTATATAAAAAAAATAACAAGCATGATTTTATTTCTACAGTCGCGTGAAATAGCAAAATACAAAAGTCCACACATTTTAACATTTTACATTTAAATTCACTCAATACAAAATTACCAATGGTGGAAATCAAACTAAACTAACCAACATGATACCGCGCCTAAGTGGCGACATAATAGTTAAATTTAAGCGACTGAGATAAAGAGAAAAGTTAAATATTACACGAAAAACAAAATAATGATTCTAATACAACAAATTTATAAGCCGAAAATAAATAGAGTCTATGAAAAGTAGACGCCATAGTTACTTTCCAATTAGTATATATGAATGTGTATCCGATCATTGTCCAGGTCCATGACAATGATCCGTCCTCGTTCGCGGATTGATAGATAGTCATCCGCCCTCGTTCGCGGATTGATAGATAGTCATTTTTGCAGACACATACAGCCTGTTATATAGTGAGTTTCGTTACACGGAAAGGAGGGGAGGTAATTCTAGCACGTAGTTGCTAGCTGTCTTCGGTCACGTAGGCACTTTGTAGGGTTGTTCCATCAGAATATTAGAATAAGTCGACGATCATTCGATGTTTGGGGTAGTTCTTCAAACAGCCATCAGGGGGCGGGTGGATTGTTGTCTTCTATCGGACTCCATGTCGTTACGCCTCAGTTTCTATCTGACTAGACTGAGAGCAATCACGTGTTGACAGTAGACTTGCGTTAGCTCGGCCCATTCTCCACATGGCTGCACGGAGTAGGTCAGCTTTGGTGGCGGCTAGTGATAGAAGATTTCAAAGGTAAGTTCCTGAACAATTATGAGTGTAATATTACAGAAGATTGTACAGTATGAAATATACTGTGTCGTATTATCTTTCCGTATTAGCCTACAGGGACTACAACAGAGAATAGTACCATTGTAGGGATTCTATTTGGGTCGGAATTATTGAGCGGGTGGTATGAATTCTTGATAGTTACGTATCAACATTATAACGGGATGGATCCAATTGTAACTAACTGTAAGTTAACGTTACAAGAACACCCAATTTTAATATAAATACATTTAATTGTATGTGGGAATAATTATCTGAGTTTATATTATACCCGGGTGAAATGGAGTGTACAAACACCCCTTTTGGCCAAAATAAATAAAATATTATCTTCAGTTAAGTAATCTCAACATTTTTTATATTTGCAGGGGGCGTTGGAACCAAAACTTTTAAATTGAAAATAAAGTTTTGTTCAAAATAGCGATGCTCGTGTCAGATATTAATAAACTGTTGAAATAATAATAAGTAGAATAAATGGTATGGAACTCCTCACGGACTTTCTCACTCCAGTGTTTAAAAATGGAGATATTTACTTAAAACTCGTAATATATGTGAAACTAAATAATATACAATAGCAAACCAAAGCAACAATTGCATTATACTTACGCTCAACATTTTTTGAATCCCGGATTTAAATTTTATCATTTTCTTTTTAAAGAATTAAAGTCCTCACTAGTAGGCCTACATTTGGACCAAAGAAAAAATCTATATTGGGTCCACAAGAATCAATATTTTGTATTAAAATTTCGAATTCCGGTTAAAATTTTCGACATTTTACTAGGGGTTGCATATCTTATGGTTATAGCATTTTTATTAAAATCCTCATTAATAAATTTAGATCAAAAAAAGGTAAATATTGATTATTGAGTTTAAAATGATAGAGATAGATCATTGTTGTACAAACACTTCCCCTAAGAGGTTAAATTAAAAAAAAAACATCAAATTTTTGAAAGACTTAGTTATTTACTTACTCAGTGGTATTAGAGAATTATTTCGTAAGAATTCAGTAGTATTTCTGTACAACTAAAGCTAACAGTATTGTATTATAATTATATTTACCAATATCTCAAAAACTATTGGTTTTTTTTTAGGGTTCGGTGGGTCATGAAACGTTGACACCCATCAATATCTAGGGTTAGATTTTTTTTTACGGTCGTAATACTTTGCCTTTGGTGATCGAAAGGTTAAAAAATATATATTTGCGTTTATCTTGAAAATTATTAGTTTTATAAATATATATTTCAAATAAAAGATTTTTAATATATATAGACCTAAATATTTGCAATGATCAATAATTTTATGTTTCAAGTAATTTCAGAGATGTGATAAAAAATGAGAATTTACGCATCAGACCGGAACCCTTAAAGTTATCTTTCCGAAAAAATTAGAGTAGCCATTTTGTTTATAATATTGATCAATGCCTAGAAATGAAATTTAACCAAAATAGTTTGTGCCGATTTTAAGAAAATCGATTTTTTTCTCTTTTTGCCCGTCTGTAAACTACCCTTAATTCTAGGGTTGGATATCCAATTCCAAAAAACCCTCGGGGCAACCCTATGAAAACCATAGATACCAAGTTTATACAGATTGAAGCTTTATTATATTTATACTAACCAGAAAAGATTATAGTTAATTTTAGTGTAGTTTGGTTTTATTTTTCCTAAACAGGTTACATACATTTTCATGAACAACTAAACACACAAAAATAACTTTATAAATTCATAAAATGTAGACCGTAAATGCAAAAATTTATGTACGTTATTTATAACCATACACTTTACGTTTAGTGGATATAGTAATATTAATAATTGATAAATTTTTTTTTTTGTTCATAAAAATATAAATTCCTTGTTGCAACTAACACCGGTATAAATAGACATCAACGTTAGCCATAACCAAGCTTCATCTCACTTGCGCGTGCCAAGCCAAAGCTACCGTTCACCTAGCACACCGTAGTAATAAACCATATCCAACATATCTCTACAAAGTTATCTAGTAGTAGTATAAAGTTGCCAGCCAAGCAGCAGGCGACTCAACACAACAAATTGACCTCTTGAACACACCCAAACAAATGAATTTCACAAAGCGGTAGCATTAAACACTCACCCATTTTAAAATATCTACTAGTATTTTAAGGCCAGATTCAATAACATAGTATTTTGAAAATGGAAAATTAAAAGAAAAGCCCTATTTTCAGCCCCTTTGAGAGGAATATTTTGTTTGGCATTCTAAACAAATATTAAAAAGTCGTTGAAAGCAAACTAACAAATTCATCTTCAAATCACGAGAAGAGAGATACGTGTAGAGTAATATGTAACGAATTTAATTCCAATGAAGGAGTTATTAAGAGAGATGAGACCCAATTAAAGATGTAGGTACTATTGGGAGTATACGAATTAAATACGTTTACAATATAACGAGCAGTGAATTAATAGTTTTTTGATAGGACTGTACGAATATGTTAATTAATTCTGATTGCCATAGCCTACCTATTCAACAATATCAAATCAGATGTTTACATCTATATAATTTTTGGATTATTTGGCACTGTACCATTCCCTAAGATTGTTTATTTTTTTAAGTATAGTAAATATTACTTCTAACTTATGGTTAAATTAAATTTGCATATGCATCCACTCTTTAGTATGAGCGGTTGGGGTTCAATTCTTGGCCTGGTGCACAGGTTGATTTTCTTTGTGTCTTACCAATCCTGCTCGATATTGAGGATACATGTCCTTCAAATTACTCTTTTCAACTATACCCCATTAGCGTCACAGTAAACAGACTTGATCATAGCTTGGCTAGCCGGTAGATCGACACATTTGGTGATCTACGAGTTACCTACTAGATCAAAGAGAAAAAGGTGGCTTGCGCTAGCTAAAATGTTTATTTCTACCGTGTTGAGATCTTGGTCGCCGGTAGGTAGGGGTTGGAAATAGCCAGGGCTTGAATACGGACAGTTACTAGCGCTGTAACTTGACCTGTTTTCTAGTATTTGGCACAAATTCGAGATAAACTGATCCGTATAGTGCACAAATTCAAAATATCTGCTCGAATATTTATTTTCTTTCCAGAAAGTAAATAACTACGTATTCCGATACGTTTAAATCATGTTGTTTTAATACGGGAAACGCGCGCTCTACCTAGCGTTAGATTCAGGAACCTACTCTGTTCTTGTTCAGTTTTCCTCTAGGAGATGGCGTTAAAGTGTTGATATCATGTTGTTAAAGGATGTGTTGGATCCTAGATGGGTAGTTATTACAATAAAAAGAGTTTTAAAAAAGTACCAAAAACTTTTATTTAAAACACGTTTCAATATCGTATGTTAAGAAAACATCGTTTGTTTAGCAACAACAAAATTCATCTTCGCCTTAGCTTTAATGAAGCATTATGGTAAAATATGGATATTGAGGTATTCTTTAAAAATAGTTAATTGCATACTTTTCCGAAATAAAGCTATAACCTTAATTAAAAGTGCTGTAATAATGCGATTTAAAATGTTAAATCCAATTGTATATTTTTTACTTTCTCGATATCTTACAGGTAGAGAAAGTATTGTGATCGTAAAAAAAATTTGAACTCGAGATTTTGGTGAATGTCGACGGTTCATGATTTCTCGAATCCAAAAAAGTGGTTTTCGCAATGCCATCTGTCTGTCTGAACCTCGGACTAGAATCTAAATTTATTTACCAATTGGGTTAAAACTTGATATCTAGGGTTTTCATAGGGTTGCCCCAAGGAATTTTTGGAATTGGATATCCAACCCTAAAATTAAGGGTAGTTTCGTCATGGTCGAAAAGAGAAAAAAATTTGTTTTTTAAAAATTGGTTCTAAAGATTTTGAATAAATCTCATTTAAAATCTTTTATCAATATTTCAAACAAAATGGCTACTTTCAAATTTTCGTCAAAATTACTTTAAAAGTTTTGTACATATGCGTAAATTCTAATTTTTAATTATATCCCCGTAAGTCTTTGAGATATAAAATTACTTATCATTGCAAATATGCAGGCCTATTAATAATAAAAATCTAAATATCTTTTTAATTGAAAATTATTTTATAAAACCACTAGTTTTCAAGCTATAACCAAATATATATATATATATATATATATATATATATATATATATAACTTGGCGAACACTTAAGGTAAAGTATTGCGACCGACAACAAAATCTAACCCGAGATGTTGATGGATGTCAAGTTTCATGAACCCCGAACCCTAAAATGTGGTTTTTGTAAAGCCGTCTGTCTGCGTGTCTGTCCAACCCTAAAATTAAGAGTAGTTTATTAAAGGGTGAAAAGAGAAAAAAATCTATTTTGATTAATTTTTTTTCCAAGCATTGACCAATATTACAAACCAAATGGCTACTCTCAATTTTTTCGTCAAAATGACTCTAAGGGTTTCGTACAGATGCGTAGACTCTAAAACTATCATATCTCTGTACATCTTTGAAATATCAAATTACTTACTATTGCAAATATTTAAGTTTAGAATACTTTACAGAAACATAACTTTCCATATCACTGCAATTATTTTAGATACTAAATAACTTATCATAACAAAATTTTAGAGTTATTAAAAATTAAAAACTTTTGTTTGAAATATATTTTTATAAAACCAATTTTTTCTGAGATATTTGAAAATATATGAAGATAATTGTGTGATCTTTTGTTGTACAGAATGAATAATATATTACTTAACTTTTAACTCAATAATCTTTATAATAATGCTATAGAGTAAATAAGTATCTCAAAAAGTTAATGTTATTTTTCCTTTAACCTCTCAGGGGAAATGTTTGTGCATCAATGATCTATCTCTACCATTTTAGAATCAATAGTCAATATTGGTCAAAATTTTTAAATGAGGGATTTAATATAAATGTGATGACTTGAAGATGTGCAACCCCTAATAAATTGATGAAAATGTTAACCGGGAGTTGAAATTTTAATACGAAATATTAACCCTTGTGGACCCAACAGCGAACTTTTTTATTGGTCCAAATATAAAAATTAAGACTTTAATCCTTTTAAAATAAAATTATAAAGTTTTAAATCGGGAATTAAAAAAGTTGTACGTAAGTATAGGGTAATTTATGCTCGGGTTTGCTAGTGTATATTATTTTGTTTCACATATATTACGAGTTTTTATTAAATATCTCCATTTTTAGACAATGGAGCGAGAAAGTCAATGCGGAGTTCCGTAACATTTATTTTATAAAACTTAACATAGGTCTGGAAGAAAATATACATTTGTTATTGTTGTTGCCGAGAAATACTGGACAAAAAGATATATCATTTGGAGACTAGCTTGAAGCTGTTTTATAACTAGACTCTATACAAAAGCAAGATCATTAAGCTATAATAAATTTCTACTTTCTAAAGTTATGATCCGCTTCACAAATATATCTACTCACTCAAGTATCGTTACTATCAGATGCTTTGATATTGATGTCTTGGTATATTATCTTAATATATATAATTCTTCTGTACGTGTGTATGTCACTGAACTCTTCCTAAACGGCTGGACCGATTTTGATGAAATTTTTTGTGTGTGCTTGAGTGGGTCCGTGGATGGTTTAGATTCACCATTGGACCCGGTAGGTGGTGCTGCAATCGGGTTCTAGGAATTTATTTTTATTTTTTAGGAATTTTTTTGGGGGGGGGATTTTTTTTAGATTTTTTGCATGTAACCTCAAAATTTCACCCCCCACCACCACCCCCAATATTTATAATAATGAATATAATATTAATAATTGACCTTTAAAACCTTCTGAAAAAGTTCATAAATAATTGAGCTTCTGAGAATAATTCATAGTTATGTTTGTGTACCATAGGTGGCGTGGTTGTAATTGTGATGATCACATAGTGTTTGTTTTATTATCGAAATCAATTATGCCACCCAAACGAAAAGCCAACGTTCGGGCAGGACAACGTCTGTCGGGTCCACTAGTTATACTATATATTATATTAGAGTATAATTTTTGCGGGAAGACACGTTTAAGAAATACAAACTTTTTTTGCTGTCAACAATGATTACATTTTACTATATTATTGGTATTATTTTATAGGTATTAATAATACTTATTAATAATGACTGAAGAAGATCCCATAACTTTACATAAACTTGACGTGAAAGTAGATCTAGTAGCTTTTATATCTGTGAGATAAGGCTCTTCCCATGAAAATAGGACTGTAGGATCTAGGATTCTATGAGTAGAAAATAATCCTAGTCCCGGTAAAATAGCTGAGTAATAGGCAGTAAAGTGTAAATTTATATATGAAGATCATTAAACCCTTTTTACTTTATCGCTTCCTTTCAGACAGAGAAAATATAGTGATCGTCAAAATAATCGAACTCAAGAATTTGATGAATTTACACGTTTTATGAGCCCCCGAATAAAAAAAAATGTTTTATTCATTTCCGTCTGCATGTCTGTGCGTTTGTCTGTCTTTCTGTATATTAGAGAAAAGCCTAAACTATTATACCAATCAGGCTAAGACTTGGTATTTAGGGTTTTCATAGGGTTGCCCCAAGGAGTTTTTGGAATTGGATATCCAACCCTGAAATTAAGGGTAGTTTCTTTGAGGGAGAAAAGAGAAAAAACACTGATTTTATCAAAATCGGCTCTAATTATTGTGATTAAATTTCATTTCCAAGCATTGATCAATATTACAAACAAAATGGCTACTCTCAATTTTCCGTAAATATGACTTATTCAACATGGATTTATACTCGTAGTCAATAAAATGATATTAGAATGCAAATCTGAAGTAATATATAATATTTAACTTGTTAAAGCTATGTTTTTTAATCAATAATACTCATAATTATTAGGCCTAAAACATATTCCAGAGTAAAATCAACATAAAATATTAGTTAAACTTACAATTAAATTCCCTTTAAAAATCCACCTGTGGCTTTCGTGAGGACTTAATTTAATATATTATCCCTAATTTATATAGTTTATTTTTAATGTCTACGAAATAACTATTATTATTTTGTTTAAGAAAAACCAATATAAAAAAATATTGACATCGTTAAAACTTACCAAATATCCACTTTGAAAAAGATCATTAGAACCGTTTTTAAAATATTTCAAATAAAAATAAAATATCTAACAGTAGATAGTTACTCTTAAACAAATTTTTTACCAAAATAACAACATACATTTATATTTGTAATGTCAAATACTCCACAAATATATACTGAAAACAACATTGTTGGAGTCTTTTCGAAATATTTCGAATTTTCAAAAAGCATTCATCAGTAAATTAAGTAAAATGTACTTAAAAATAAGATACTTTCACCATTGTATGATTGTTTTTGGTTTTCAAGATTTAAAATGTAAGGCTTCTAATCTTACAAGGACATGTTGATAACTTTAAACTTCATGTTGACCGCTGAGTTAGTTGACGTGGACCATATTTTGAAATAACAAAACACTTTTAAAATTATTTAGGATTTTTGGACGTCTATAACGCGTCTCAGCGCTCCTTTAGGTGGCCACCTTAAGGTGGGGGTGTAGAGAGCGTGAGAAAAGGCCAGTGTTTTTTGCAGTTTGTATGGAAATTTTTTCCAAAATTAATAAAATATTGAGTTTAATTTTCTTCAGATGATGATATCAACAGTTTTTGAATATCTGTCAAGGGCATAGCGGTATTAGATGACAAACTTTTTAAATGAAGAGAACATGTCATGAAATTCCAGGACACCCTTGACAGATATTCAAGAACAGCTGTTGAAATCACAATGTGATAAAAATTAAACTCTAAGTTAGTATTTCAGGATTATTTGATTTATTTTGACCAACAATTTTTTTTATATAAAATCTGCACAAACAGGAGATTTTCTCGCGCTCCCTACGATCCCACCTTAAGTTACGAGGAAGTTTGAGAAATTATTACGTTTCGAAGAAGTTTGGGAAATTCCCAGAGAAACACACCATTCTTCTATTTTATCACTTTTTTCCCCATTCAACTCACTGGACCCCGGTCATCTTAAGAGATATGTTTGAGTGTATATATATAGCTGTGACGACATGTCAGTCCGTTGACAGCTCCCCGATAAACTAAGGGTGAGAATAAGGGTATGGGGGTCACCGCAACCTTCCTACTTCACAAACCTTCTCCTGTCTCTTCTGTTCAAGATACGCCAGTGTGTGACAATTACTGCCACGTCAGCGAGACCCAGAAAGGGACGTCTTATTCACTTTGAAAGGGGGTGGCTAGCCAAACACCCTTAGAGAATACGGAGGAAGATACAGTGAGTGGTAACTGAGTGTGGACTTATATACCATCAGTTGTAGGCAGCGGATAGCTACATGTAAAACACACCTGTCTTATTGTTTAGAAATGAGTACCTACGTACCAAAGGGTTATTAAATACTTTATCTGAGCGTTGAGGATGTGAAAGTTTGTTTTAAAGAGAATGCACCTGAATTACCCGAATTAATATGTAGAGTGAATGGATAATACTTTGTTTTATATAATTAGTTTGGTGCACTCCCTTCACCTCCATCGCTTCCCTGTGCAACTTACAGAGATTTGAACCTCAATCCTTCCCGTCGATGGCAATTTAGTCTATAGCAAGCCTTAGACTGTGTGACCACTGGTTCAAGGGGATTGTCTATGTCAGCTGAGATTTAATACTCATTATAACCTTACACATTATTTATTTTAAAAATATTGCATCGTGCTTTGGCTATGTTAGATTTAAGTTGGGTTAATTTATNGGGGGGGGGGTATGAGGAGATTAAGGCCGTAGCGGGAATTCAATTTCAAGGTAGAGGGGAGTTCAGGGGGAGGGGGGGGCGTGCACCCCTATCCACCAGATTCGAAGAAAATTTATGAATATTTAATGTTTCTAGAAATTATTTGAAGTAATATTATTGTAAACTAAGATCAACTATTTACGTTATGTAATCTCAGTGCATTATATTTTTTTTAGTTTATAGTAGGTAGCGAAATAAAAATCACTCAAATGTACTAAATTTATACAACTCTTTAGCAAAGGATTAAAGCCTTAAGGGTTGAATAACATTTATATTTGGTTTAAAAAGCAATTTTTTTTTAACTCTTGAACTATTTTGAACATCGTTTCAATACTTTGACTTTCTAAGTCCGAATATAACTAATGATACTTTTTTTAACATCTCCGGGAAAATAACTCGAGAACCTTAACCCAGTACGTGGATGTGTTATTGCCATTGGACAGCTAGCAGAAGATTGTTATTGCAAACATTTGTTGAAAGTCACTGTTGACCTATACGGAAATAATAACTATTTTATCAGTAATACTATGTAATCAAACAAAAGTTTTAAAAATCCTTCTAATAATACCTTCCTAAGGATTAATGGAGAATTGGATTTTGCATAAATTATTTAAAAAACAAATATATATTAATAAAACTAATGTTTTTCGTTTTGCCATTGTGGCAACAAGATACTATAGTACATGAAATAATAAACTAAAGCGTATTATATTCTCACTTGTAACTTCTTATAATAAGCTACCAAAATAAACTAAGTGTTTTTTAAAGCTTTAAGAAAGAGCCATACAAAATATTATTTTCAAATTGAAACATTTTAATTTTATAAACACAAGCGCATGGACACAACCAAAGACGGTTGGTATGACGTCATTAAACACCCTTGTTTCAGCTGGTTCACTATCTTAATTTATGAATAGCTTTTATGAGCTCTCGTTTGTAAGGCAATTTTAAGTCAAACACAGGTTGCTTCCACAAAAAAAATAACACTCAAACGGCTGTTTCATAATTACTTATTTCAATAATGTAAAAACGGTTAAAATAAAAAAATAAATGGTCTGAGACAATTGAACAAACTTTTTCATATGGTATATTGTGGCTTCCAAGATAGTTTTCAAAAATAGGATTTAACTAAACCACCCCTAATTATATTTTCCACATAAAAACAAACACATCATCCAGTTTAATTACAATGAGCAAACTTTATATACACATTTTTGAACTAAATCATTCAAATAGTCTATATTTAACCAAATTCAAATTTTCAAAAGTAAATTATCTGTAAGATTCCCTAAATTTTTTTGTTATTTTTAAAAATAAAAAATTATTTTATTTATCATAAAAAGCTATTCCTAAATTTCCATTTTAAATTTAATCGCCAAAGTATATTTCCAAAAAACTCAAATTTTCTATCATTTATCTTAAATAAACCATTATTAAATTAATTTATTTTAATTAAATTTATAAATATACGTTATTATTGATATTGTAAAATAGTCCTCCAATACCAATTTTGAACCAAACGGTTTAAGCTTTAAAAAAAATCATCAAATTTTACAAAAAACTGACATTAACTAACTACTATTAAAAATTTTTTAAGATAAACAAATCAACATAACTAATTATAGAACAAGCCACTCAAATCACTCAAATCACTCAAATCTTTTTTATTAGTCTATTTAAAAATAAAAGTCAGTATTAAGCTTCCTATAACATAATCCCCCCCC
>CABFWB010000021.1:424414-456293 GCA_902151455.1 Timema bartmani | reverse complement strand
ACTATCTAATAGAGAAGTGAGTGAATATTACCATTACAGGTCCTTGGTGACTTACACTATCTAATAGAGAAGTGAGTGAATATTACCATTACAGGTCCTTGGTGACTTAACTATCTAATAGAGAAGTGAGTGAATATTACCATTACAGGTCCTTGATGATTCACACTATCCAATATAGACGGGAGTGAATGGTGCTAGAACCTTCTATTTTTGTCCTAAATTATTTGTTATAAGAATGGGCATCCATAGAGACAAAACTATCCACCAAAGAGAAGAGAATTTGCAGTGTGAAACTTGAAAATATAATATTTATTAATTAAATTTAGAAAATTAATTATTAGGTCTAGGTTTGTTCCATTGCTTTTAATGTTTTGCCGTAACATTAAATGTAACGCAACAAACTTAGACATAATAATACCTTTTCTAAATAAATTAGTCATTCTCCAAATCTAATTTTCAAATTAAATTAATTTCGTAGATGCTTCGCTTGAAGAAAGTATTGAAATCCACCCTTTTTTTATAAAAAAAAATATGGTAAAAATAAACCTCCAACACTATAACTGATTAGATTAGATTCTTATCAACCTCACGAATCAAAATAAATATCGCCAATTTCTGAGAAAATACTATTTCACATGTGGTATACGCAGCAAAAGAATAATAGTTAAAGTGCTTTACTTTTTTCCCCCTTTCTACATAAACCTCCATACATATTATATGAGCCTGAAAACCACCCTTTTAAATGAAGAGGAAGTGTTGGGGTTGTAATCCTGACATTAAGATGAATAATTATGGCGGCAAAGATGGTTTATGGAAGAACTCGGTGTTTTGTTCATAACCTCTCCTCCACCCCTCCCCTCACTAGCCACCCATTCTTGTCAGAATTCTTAAGTACTTCATTTCCGGGAGCCAAATTTTCATGACGAGACTCTTCAAACACCTTGATCCATCTTGTATAAAATAAAAGGCAACATTTTTAAAGGGATATCTTGAAGACCTCAATTTTCTTATAAAACTGAACTACAACTGTTATTATATTAAATATTTAATTCGTAGCCTAGATCATATTACTACATATTAGTCAATTAAATAACGTAATTAAATTTATAAAAGCCTTTTTATTGTACGTCAAAATAATATTTATAATCTTTGAATAATTTTTAAATGCGGGAAATAATATATTGTCTTGTTTTGTTTTGTAACTCTGTAAAATTATATTTGCAAGAATGATTTAAAGTAAAATAAATACAAATGTAAGATACACCTTCCAAACAATTTTATAGTTGAAATTTGCAACTTTTCTTAAGAAGTAATATCATATTAAAACTAGTTTTGTATAACTATTTATTCATAGCTCATAACCAATGTGGATAGTGTATAAAGTACAGTGCACAGGTCATAATAAATGTACAACGGCTTATAATGAAACGTAGTGATTATAATGTATTAATTTAAATTGATTATATTTTATTAATAGAAAATGGCATAACCCCTTTGCTTTGCTAAATAAGGTATTTAAAAATATTTACTTTAAGAGGTCATTCGAAAAACAATGTTTATTAACTTGTATCTTTTATTCGTACTATTAATCTAATTTAAGTGGTTTCTGTAGCTTAAAATAAAATTTGATATTTAATTGGTTTTAATTTGATTATTTTCATGAATATTGTGGTAGACATATTTATTAATAAAGTTTTTTTATATTTCTTCCTTATTGTCAATTATAATCATAGTCCTTGAAGTTACAGTAAAACAAATGAAATGCGTTAACAACAAACAAGTCTGACCAACACAAGCTATTTCAAACACAAAGAAAGTATATTTTAGGTCTGCTGGCATTTAATTGGCTGGATTAACGTTTTTCAATCTTTTTAAAATCACAACACACACAAGGCCCTAAAATGGTCAAATCACACGATCAGTTTTTTAAAGGATATATATTTTCATTAGACAAACTACTCATATTATTATTACCGTATTCAAAAGTTCAATAGCTAAAACTCTAATCATTGTGTTATTTAAAAACATTATGTTGATAATATATTTTGAAATATTTATTTTTATTTCTATTTTTTTTTATAGCTTCTTTTCGAGATTTTCTCCCAAGCTCCCACGGCACATTTGCTGAGTCCGCGGAACACAGGTTGAAAAACGCTTTGATTGAACCTCTCTTCCCATTCTCATTGGCTGACACAAGGATTGTATATTCTCAAGTTCATGGATAACACATACAAAGTTAAAGTTAATTCAACTTATCGAATATGAAATATTCACTAAGCATCAGCATCACTGAAGATAATGAGTCAAAATTTATTGCGCACAATGCACTATTAATTATGCAATTTTCATGAATATGAACCCACGACCATATCATTTTGTGTTTATAAATCAATGTATACATATTTTTTTCAAATAAAGTACCAGCCACCTTAAGCTGAATGTTCAGGTGTAGTCATATATTTTTTCATATATTATGTATTTATTTTAAAGTAGTATTTCTAAACTACTATAACTACCATAATACAACCAATATAAAACCTAATAGTTAATAGTCATATATTTTTTCATATATTATGTATTTGCTTTAGAGTTGCATTTATAAACTATTAAAACTACCATAAAAAGACAAATATAAAACCTAATAGTTATACAAAAAAATATTATTGTGATGTAGCTTTATTCCTGTTAAGTCAATCCGTTCAGTTAAATATTTAAAATAGGTTTTAAGTTTATTTTTTAATTTATTTGTCACTTGAAAATGATTGATTATAATCGTCATTATCAATTTTAATGTGAATAAGATTAACCTAGAAATACTTACTTATTTACTCTATAACATTAGGAGCTCGAAAGTTCATTGCCACACTTACAAAAGTACGCCACATATTCCAATCTTGAGCTAGTTCTATCCAGTCCACCTCATTACACCCTATCTCTTTCAGGTCCATTATAATGTTATCCTCCCATCTGCGTTTAGATCTTCCCAACGGCCTCTTCCCTATGGGTTTGCCAGTCAGTATCTTGAACAAGGTTCCTGGTTCTTCCATTATCGCTGCCCTGCCCACCTTAATCTATGAGATTTGCTTATCCTAACAATGTTTTGTGATGAGTACAGGGTATGTAACTCATCTTTATGTAAACTCCTCCATTCCTCAGTATCCTCATACGTTTTTGGACCAAATATATTCCAAAGCACCTTGTTTTTGAACACCTTAAAATTGTTTTCGTCCTCTGAAGTGAGAGATCATGTTTCACACTCATTATATAGCAATTGGTAAATTAATTATTGTTTTGTTTATTCTGAGTTTAAGTTCCTTTAAAGCAGGCGTTTTGTCAACAACCTATTGACTGAGTAATAGCGTGACTTTCCCTACTGTATTTTTTTCCTAACCTCCCCACTATCGTTAGTGCTAGATAGTTGAACTTGTTCCAGAAAATTTAAGTTCATAAACCCTGTCAGATGAGATGTTGTTCGCAGTAATCTCTAAATTATCGTCTCCAATCTGTGTTCTCTGTGTGATCGTATAATTAGTCCTTTCAGCGTTCTCTTCTAAACTTATTTCCTCACTAGCCTCTCTAATAAGATGCCTTTATTTCTAGTAACAGCTTCCTTAGTATCAGCTAACAAAGCTAAATCATCTACGTATCTAACAACTGTAATGTACCGTTTAGTGTCAATCCTTTACTACTCACTTGCATTACCCTAATAGCATACTTTTAGGCTCGATTAAAAAGTAATGGGGTAAGTGTATCTCCTTGTTCCATATTTTTCAGCCCATTTCATATTTTTAACGTATCTGATAAGTAGTGTCCGACCGAAAGTCATTTTTTTGGCCGAGGCTGAAGCCAAACTTAGTTTTCTTTTTCACCTCCGGCCGAAGCCGAAGCTGAAGAAATCGCATATATTGTGAAAATTCCCTATTTTTAAGTTTTATGCAATTTCTGTTGCATTTATATTTAATATCGTGTTTATTTAAATAACAAGTCACGTTTTTTGCTGTTGATAAAATAAAGTAGAATACATTTTCCGAGATTGTGATACAAAATAATTTAAAGACAAAATATCAATCACTTTTTCCGCTTAATATTTGGCTTTGAAAAAGTGATTAAATTACTTTGTATTGCCATCCGGTAAAATACATACATACATACATAATATATCAAATTAATCAGTTGTCTTTTATGTGTAGAGTAAATAATTACATTAGCCATGGATTGAGGGGAAATTCTTAATAAATCTGATAGTAAACACGGACCATGTGTCGCCACTACTGACTTCTGAATAGTCTAACGATCGGGCACCTAAATCCAACATGCAGTGACTTGTCAGTTGTCACTTGTCACATGACCACTCCCGCACCCACGAGCGTACATTAGGTAAGGTATGTTAAATGAACCTTCGGCTTCGGCGAAACCTTCGGTCTAATTTTGGCTGAAGCCGATTATTTTGCCGAAGGTGAAATTTATAGCCGAAGGTGGTCGAAGCCGAAACCGAAGCCGAATGTTTGGTTGGACACTACTTATAATTGATATCCAACCCAAATCTTGCCACGCTTATCAGTCAAACATAACTCAATTAGCTTGATTAGTTTTTTCGGTATCCGAAACTTAACTAATATTTCATAAAATTTATTTATTTTAACTGAATCATAAGCCTTTTTTAAAACCTATGTATAATTGATGTACCGTCATGTTGTATTTCCACCTATTTTATAATAATTTCCTAATAGTAAAAATCTGATTGGTTGTTGATCTATTTTTTCGAAACCCTTACTGTAGATCCCCAAGTATTATCTCAGTCTATGATGTCAATTTCATTAAAATTATGTTTGATTAAACTTTGTCGAAAGTTGGTAGGAATACCTCTATAGTCATTACACTCTGTTTTCCTCCCTTTTTGGAAAATGACTATTACTATACTTTCCTTATTTTCTTGTGGCAATACCTCATGGTTCCATAAAAACATTGCAGTGAGTTTTTATCACTAAGTTTTCACCAACTCCCTTTATCAACTCTACTGGAATTGACTCTATACCCTGGAGATTTATGATTCGTTAACTTCTTAAACCTAAAAAATAAAAATACATACATTAAAATAAGTTCTACCCAAAATCCACACAAGTGTAGAACTTAGTTTTATTTTGTAAATTGTTTCCGGCTAAAATGTGTCCAGCCAAGGTATAATAGGATTATGATTGGAAGGAACTTTTGAAAAGAACAATTTTTTTTTTCGGTCAACATTGATAACATTTTACTTTATTGTTTGTGTAATTTCATAGCTATTGGTAATTATTATCCATTACTAGCGGAAATATCCGGGCAGCACTTGCTTTGCTTCGAACAAACAGAAAATATATGTTTTAATTTTTTTTAAATTAATTTTTAAGAATCCAAACAAAATAATTGTAAAATTCCTGTTTCTAGGTTCACATGATCGTGCACAGGGACTTCTAATATTTAAATTTCCAACCTCTGCGAGTGGTAGATATCGTGCAACGCTCATGACGGACAAAGAAACTCTTTCTGTTATTGACAGCCACAAATCACATGAATATACATATGAATATATGGATACCATTTTTAGTGTTTTTATCTAAAAAAATCATTTCTTTCTCATTTGTGATGTAAATTCCCAATACGGATAGTACCAGCATAAATAGTCACGTGATCTAAGATGTCATAATCATATTATTATTATTATTATTATTATTATTATTATTATTATTACTATGGTGTGGTCAGGAAAACTGACCTAGAGAATAATATGGAATGTGTCTGGATTGAAATCCCAACATTTGATCACCAAAAACTGTTAATTGGGAACATATATCTTGCTCCCCAAATAACAGTCAAAGCATTTAACAATTACTTTACATTTCTTGAAGGTGTTTTGGCTAACTACCCCTATAGAATAGTACTACTCGGTGATTTTAACTGCCCCAAAATTGAATGGAAATATCATCATGCTCAGAGCATTTCGCATTTCTACATTAAATTGAAACTACTCAACTTCTTTCTTAGACTAACATATTAGGATTAGAACAACTTAATGAAGCTGATAATGACACTAACCTCCTTGACCTTGTTTTTGCTAATTTTCACCACCCCTTAGTAATTCAAAGCTCTCATTCACTAGGGAATATTGATTTAGCTCATCCGTCCTTATTGATCTCACTTGATGTACCTATTGCTACTAAAATTAATGACACCACTAATACATATATTGAATATGCACGTGATTACCTTAATCTTTACAATAACCTGGATACTGCTGATTGGTCTTGTGTTTATTCCACTACGGATGTTAATTTGGCTGTAGATAATTTTACCAATTTAGTCCAAAGGAAAATAAAACGCATGTTCCTCAAATTACTATTCTTAATTCATCTAAATATCTGAATTGGTTCTCTTCTACTCTTAAATACTATATTAGGATTTTTTTTTCAAAAAGTTTAAACTAACAAATAATAGTGAATTCTATCCACATTTTTCTCACTTTCGTAAATTAGTTAAAACTACTTTGATTATAGACATAGCCAAGTGAATGTACTCAATAGAAAATAGTATCAAATGCAAATCTAAAGAAGTTTGGAAATTTGTTAAAAATAATCGTTTGAATAAAGTTTTCCCGTCTAACCTAGAAATTAATGGCAAGATTATAGCGGATCCTTTATTAATTGCTAATGAGTTTGGGATCCACTTTCATTCCGTTTATAATTCACTGTCTTACCATGCCCCGTTATTGAAACTAGCACCCTTGTATCCATGCCACATTACACCCTTGGATGTTTCTAATGCTATAAAAAAATTGAGTTATTCTAGATGTGCCGGGACTGATGGAATTCCAAGTTTTATTGTTAAAGGCTGTGCCATCATTTTCAACCCTTTGTTAGCCTATATTATCTTTAACATTAGCCTGTCAAATGAAACTTTTCCTCATACATGGAAACAATCTGTTGTCATACATATTTATAAAAAAGGGGTAAAAACAAATGTTTGTAATTATAGACCAATTTCTCTCTTAAACAGTTTCTACAAAATATTAGAGAAAATCATACATGAGCATATTTTCCACCACCTTAAAAATAAACTTTCAGATAATCAACATGGCTTTATAAAAAATAAATCTACCGTCACTAATTTAGTAGAATTCCTTGGGCATGTTGCCCCTCAAGTCTCTGCCCAAGGTCAGGTTAATGCTATTTATTTTGACCAAAAAAAGGCATTTGACTTATGTCAGCATAGTATTATTCTCTCTAAACTTGGTAATTTTGGACTTTCTAACTCATGTGTAAATTGGTTCAGCAGTTATTTGCATGAAAGATCATTCACTATTAAAATTTATTCACACACCTCAAATACATTTTTAGCACCCTGTGGTTCTAATTTAGGTCCTCTTCTCTATAATTTGTTTATTGATGACATTGGTAAATATTTGAACTCATCTAGGTATTTACTCTTTGCTGATGATGTAAAATTATTTAAAACTATCAAATCAATTGCAGATTGTATAGATTTACAAAATGATGTAAATGGTATTCTACAATGGTCTTTGGAAAATGGAATGTCTATTAATAAATCTAAGACCAAATCTATATCTTTTACTAGGAAAACTAGCCCTTTCTTTTTTACTTATAAATTGGGCAGTGAAAACATAGTTTGCACCCTTTATATTAATGATTTTGGTGTTCTCCTGGATAACACACTTTATTTCCACTATCATGTTGACCATGTAATTTTCCAGTCATTGAAATTACTTGGACTTATTAAATTTATTACTTCATCATTTAAGAAAGTTGACAGTTTTTTATGTCTGTACTACGTCCTGGTTAGATCTAAGTTAGAATATGCTACTGTTGCTTGGAATTCCATTACCTTAACTGACTCTCTTAGGTTGGAAAACGTTCAACGAAAATTTGTCGCTGTGTGCCTTGATAAATTCTTTAGTAACCGGATTTATTATGATTATGACAGAATTCGAAACCTCTTAGGGCTCCAAACTCTCTTCTCGCGTAGACTTTATTGTGATGCCCTTTTTGTTTGTAATATTTTCAATAACAAAATTTCTTGTAAATTTACCCTTGATCATGTAGGCGTTCATATCCCTTCTCGGGCTTCTCGTAATCCAAAATTATTTTTTCTCAATAGCTCTTGTAAGGTAAGCCCTATAGGTCGTTGTATCCATAGCGCCAATTCTAGATTTGTCGAATTCGACTTCTATCATAAAAAAAAGCTCAACTCAGAGAGTTATTTAAGAAAATCTCATATCAATAATTTATCATATAGAGATTCTGCCTATAATATTTAAATTTACAATTTTCTGATCTGTTATTTGCATATTGTTACTGCTTTTAACCATTCTTTAGTTATTTGTTATTAATGCTATTTTTTATTCTTATCATTATTAATTACTATTTTTTTCGTAACTATTCATCAGTATATAACATTATTTAGCCATTTTTGTTTATCTTATATTCTCATGTATATATATGTATTTGTAAGTTAATTGTGTACTTTTCAGTGCTGGCCTGTCATAGGTCTTACGACTGTTGGTCAGCACTATAATAAAGGAGATTGAAATTATTATCACTACGTCTTACTACTCGTTCGGGCTATACGCACTTACGCTAATGTGTAATGGTAGGGTGATTGTAAGATAAAATGGAGGGTCTACAGTTTAACGTGGATTCCGAACCACGGTGGAGGCCTGGCATTCCACACATTCACAAGTTATCATCACAGTAGGCTTGCCAATCAGTTACTGGTCAAGGTTCGAGTTCCGGCTTGATGCAATTTGGTTTGGTTTTCAACATATGATTTGTTAATGTGATATATCCCTGTCCTCACCACACAAATTCGGTTGTAATTCCTCTAAATTATCTTTCTCACCCAAACCCTTTATATGAACTCGTTAGTAATCATACTGCTAAACGTGAAAATTAAACAGAGAATTATATTTTTGACAACGTTTAACTTCAGCCTCCCACGTTGGTGCTTCCCTCTAACGTACCAGCTTGAACTAGTGTTTGTGTGTGTGTGTTGCAACATCAGACGTCAATTAGAGGTGTCATAGACCTCTCAGCCGACTAGAGCCGCTTGACAGCTGATGGATTGGGCCTATGTCCCGCTAAGTGAAAGAGCCACGATTAATTGACCCGTAGGAAAAGGAGAGAGAGAATTAATCAATGAGTTCAAGGTGTTCTCCGCAAGATAGCACGTGGGAGGGGTTAAAGGTAAGATCAGTAACAGATGAGATTTACACTAATCCCCCCCTCCCCTCTCATCTTTCACAATCCTTAGTGGTTGAGTTTCATTACGTAAGTAATTGGAAGAATGGTTAGTGTTTGAAACTTTGAAGGAATGTTTTGACGATCGGAATTTGGGACTTTTTGGTTTTATTTATGTTATTTCCCAAAGTGAGAAAGGATATGATGAAAAACCTAAACTTCA
The DNA here is from genome assembly GCA_902151455.1 of Timema bartmani. Lineage (NCBI taxonomy): Eukaryota > Metazoa > Arthropoda > Insecta > Phasmatodea > Timematidae > Timema > Timema bartmani. The sequence goes on along the minus strand of CABFWB010000021.1, from coordinate 446,843 downwards.
CCCTCCTACCCATTGTGTTATTAGGTTATAAAGTTAAATTTAACGATGACTAATACACCACCTCACCCCTACGGAAGAGTAAATTTGTTATTGTTGTTTCTGGTGCTGTTAGCTTTTGAGAGTCCTTCGAAGCTGGTATTTGTGTTTTTCTATGCATATATTTGGTATTGTAATTTATTAAGATTGTAAATGATTATCTTATCTTATCTTAATAATATATATAATTCTTCTGTACGTGTGTATGTCACTGAACTCCTCCTAAACGGCTGAACCGATTTTGATGGAATTTTTTGTGTGTGTTTGAGTGGGTCCGTGGATGGTTTTGATTCACAATGGGACCCGGTAGGTGGCACTGCAATCGGGTTCTAGGATTTTTTTTATTTTTCTGGGGGAATTTTTTTTGGGGGGAGGGAGGCTTAGAGANCCCCCCCCCACCTCCACCAGCCATATTTATAATACTGAATATAATATTAATAATTGACCGTTAAAACCTGCCTAACAATTAGCAATAATTGGAGTTCATTGTGGATTTGTAATTGTGATGATCACATAGTATTTGTTTTATTATCGAAATCAATTGTGTCACCCAAACGAAAAGCCAACGTTTCGGGCAGGACAACATCTGTCGGGTCCGCTAGTGATAAATAAAAGTTAGTAATCTACTCTAATTAATAAAAAAATTCCAATATTATCTATGCATTCAATAAATCTCTGAGGTAAAATATATCCGAATTTTTGTGAGTTTATTTATGTTATGGCTACTACAAACAATAATAAGAACAAATAATACATTTCAAAATATTTAGTTTGTAGGTTTGTTGCCAGTAAACTCTAAAAATACTCGTTGGCTCGAGACGGGAAATTTTCTGTAGCACTCCTTATTTTCCGGGAACAGCTAAGTTATATACCATCACGCTATCTCATCATCGAGAGAGGTAGAGTCGAAATAAACTGGGCATCCTGGCTACTTGGGACGCGTATAAAGAGTGGCACTTGATTGGAGCATTGGGAAGGGGAGGATGGGGAAGAGATCCTGGTTTTTCGGGAATCTTCGTATGTGCAAAAATAACAGCTACTCTTGAGTAGGTTTATTCTTTTTTAGCATTTAAAGTTGCCAGATGTGTTGAGTGTGCTAGTGCTTACTGTTTTTTTACTGGACCAATTGCATAATTTTGTTTGGTTTAATAGGGCGCTCAATATACATTCCCTTTTTCAATTTTTATTTTGGTTTCTTACATAGCAAATTCAAACTATTTATTTTGGTTTCCATTGCAACATTGCCTTCGCGTAAGACTACATTTTGTATCTTAAATTTAGCTATTTTTTCTTTCTCTCGGCGCCTCGAAGAGATAGTATTGTGATTGTCAAAAAAATTGAATTAAAGATTTTGATAGGTGTAAACGTTTCTTGACCCATTTAAACAAAAAAATTGTTTTCATTATGCTTTCTGAGTGTCTGTGTCTCAGCCTATAGGTGAATCAATTTAACCGATCGGGCCAAAACTTCGTATCTAGGGTTCTAATAAAGTTTACCCGTGGAATTTTTGGAATAAAATATCTAACCCTAAAATTAAGTGTAGTTTTGATAATATTTTCACAACTATTTGAAATACGATATAACTTATCATCCCAAAGTTGTAGTACTTTTAAATTAAAAATCTTTAATAAATCTAATAGTTTTTGATCTATAAGCAAATATACATTCTTTTTGTGGGGTCTTTGAAATATGAAAATGATCGTTGTTCTTTGTTTTACAGGGATGTTCCTCTTTTCTCAAAGTTTCTGTAACATTATATATTATGTAATTTACTATATTTGGTTGGGTGTTTCTGCAACAATAAATTGTATTTTAGTTTGTAGTAAGTGTATCTATTTTAAGATAAAATAGAAAGACTGTCCAATGCATCGAACCATTTATTATTTCTGGTTTTGCTTGTAGAGTAAGTTTATTTAGTTTTATATGGGTGCAGGTCAACTTATCGATAAAAAGGTGGTCAACACAAAAGGTAAAAGTCATCGACACGCAGAAGCAGCGTGGGGCAAGAGGTCGACACGAGTAGGACCATGTCATCGACACTCAACCCGTCGACAGATAATTTTAAGTTTAGTTGGGTCAAGTCATCGACACTACTTGGAACAACTCGTCGACAAGCTCAGGTATAGGAGGTTAAAGTCATCGACACTACTTGGACCAACTCTTCGACAAGCTCAGGTATAGGAGGGTCAAGTCATCGACACTACTTGGACCAACTCGTCGACAAGCTCCGGTATAGGAGGTTAAAGTCATCGATACTACTTGGACCAACTCGTCGACAAGCTCAGGTATAGGAGGGTCAAGTCATTCGACACTACTTGGACCAACTCGTCGACAAGCTCAGGTATAGGAGGTTAAAGTCATCGACACTACTTGGACCAACTCGTCTATAAGCTTCAGTATGGGAGGTTAAAGTCATCGACACTACTTGGACCAACTCATCGACAAGCTCCAATATAGGAGGTTAAAGTCATCGACACTACTTGGACCAACTCGTCGACAAGCTCCGGTATAGGAGGTTAAAGTTATCGACACTACTTGGACCAACTCGTCTATAAGCTCAGGTATAGGTGGGTCAAGTCATCGACACGATAATAATACAACATATCAATAACTATTTTGTAATATAATTTAATATATAAATAAAACAAAGAGTTTGTGTGTTTGTGTGTAGTGGGCATTGCGTGATATCTATCACACGCAGGGGTCTGAAATTTTCAAAATGTACCTCTTGTGCATGTACCTGTGCACCTCAAAGCTGGAATTTTAGAATTTGAATTATATATCTTTTAAATTAATTAAAAGCTGGTTGGGGCAGTATACATTATACGCAATTTATAGCCATCAAAAACCCAATAATACAAATTTGTTGTCAAGGTAATTCAATTACCAGATATACTTAATACACAATTGGTTGTAGAATTTTATTTTTTTCTGTCTTGATCGCCAAATTAACTAAATACAAAGAGTAATTTACAGAATACATTTTAGTATCAGAGAAACTATATTGTGTGTTGGTTGTTTTGTAGGCTATTGACATTAGTAGACAAATTGTGTTTCTTTATCAAATAGAACTTTCACATAGGTAACGTTTAATTAATTTTTAATTTTAATTTTAGCACCGCGTCTTACTACCCGTTCGGGTTATACGCTTATGTACTAATTACACTAATGAATTAGGAATTGGGAAGGTTGAATTTAGAGGAAGTGAACCCGCATTTGCGTGGAGGGAGAGTGGAAAACCATTTAGGAAAAACCACCCCCAGTTCACCCGACCGAGATTCGAACCTCGATCTCCCCGTCCTCGGTGGTCTGGCTAAACACGACTCGCGGGTAACGTTTAAAACCTTGATTTGATTTTATCTTATATTTACATAAACAAATATTCATACAAAAAGATTAATTCTCCCACTAAAAGGTAGCTTAAAATACAGAGTTGACAGAGAAATAATTAAATAAAATTCCGTTTACATAGTTGTGAAAACAATTTCACCTTAAACCCACTTCAGTGGCTTCATGGTTTAAGGCGTCACTCTCGCAATAAATTGGACTGCTGATTATGGGGAGATCAGGGTTCGAATCTTGTGTACTGAGGGTGGCTTTTCCTAAATGGTTTCCCACTCTCTACGCTAATGCGGATGCTTTTTCTCTAAATCTACCTTCCACATATTCTTAGTAAAATCCCAGAGTGCGCACCTCAGTCGAAACTTGTTTAAATCAAATATAGCTTTAGACCGCGTGACTACTGGGAAGTGCATCACTAAACTCCAGTAACCTTTTTTTTGTAGCACCACGTCTTACTACCCATTAAGGGTTTTACGCCTATGTAGTAGAACTGTAGTGAGTTAGGGATTTGGAAGGTTGAATTTAGAGGAAGTGCAACCGCCTTTGCGTGGAGTGTAAGTGGAAAAATCACCCTCAGTGCACCCGACCGGGCTCGAACCTTGATCATCCCGTCTTCGAGGCCAGTCCAACACGTGAGTAGCGTGGTAGACCATGCAGCCACCGAAGTGGATCAATACATTTTAAACGTTAACTATGAAGCTAGGGAAATCTTTAGGGTGCTAACATCCATAGTGAGTCTGACACATTAGACAATGTTACTACCTATTCAGGTAGCTACAGAACCAAGAAACATTAAAGCGGAAACTTGGTTTTAATACACATATTGTGAGCCTGAAGTATTAAACTGCGTGATTGCTGGCGTGGAAGGTTGACAAACAAAGGATCATGAAACTCTTTAACTTTTTTATAAATATTTAGGTAAACTAGGTGTGCACCTCAGGTGATTTTTTAATTCGTATCCAAATAATATATACAAACTAAGTTTTTTTCGTTTGTTTATTTGTTGCTAAATCACACCCAAAACAGTGTACCGATTGTGCTAAATGTCATATGGATATAACTGAGACGTCCGGTTAACATATACACTAATTATTATAAACTAGCAGGTGACCTGGTGGTCTAGGGGTAAGGTGTCGGACTTCTGTGCTGAAGGTCCGGGGTTCAATCCTCGGTCCCGGCACAGATTTATCTGATTACCCTACCATTACACATTAGCGTAAGTGCGTATAACCCGAACGGGTAGTAAGACGTGGTGCTAATAATAATAATAATAAACTAGCAGTTTACTCGTTCTTCGCACGGTTGAGCATCACCAAAACTATATCATTTTAAAAATTTAAATATGCGACTGCCAACTTTTTGATGGTTTCTTATTGTATAATCTTGAGATAACTAAGGCAATCACAAACCAATCATGGAAATTAAAAAATGAAAATAAAATATATGAATGGAACTAATATTACCTGGTCTGAGTGCACATAAAGAGGCAATTCAAAACTGCGCGATATTTACCTAATCACTATCATCAACTAAGATAAACGAACTAATATACATTGTTAAAATAATATTTAAAAAAAACTCATCACCATTCGCCAAAAAAGCATAAATAAATAATATACTCTGTTACAGAAACATAATTATTAATAGGTATAGTGTTTTTTAAAGAGCATCAAGGTTCACCGAGACATATCTCCAAAATTTGTTTTTTTAACTGTTATATCGCCGCTATATATGCTCTAATTTTTCCTTCAGTCTTTAGCTTTGTTATCGCAATGCTAGTGGACCCCCTTTAAGATTAAATCTAGTTTTTTTTAAATTCGTTTGCTTTTAGATTTTTTCGTCTGCCTTTACGAAATTCAATTTATCTTAGGGCAATTTCCCGCTCTCTATTTTTAAATTGCAAACTTTCAAGCATTTGTGGTTACTGTGGGGTGGTCCTTTTACAAACTCAGCAAGATTTTAAAATAATTTTGGAAAGATTTGAAGCTAGTACCCCCCTTAACCTACCCCTTTTACGTTACCACATTCCCATTTGGAAATTTTAAGATTTATTTGATTATAATATATGGTGTATTTACATGTTTAGCAAATTTCAATTTCAAGCAACATTGGAAAGTAGTGTTCCATATTAGTTGTATCATTTTCAATTTCTTCCATTTCCCGGGCCCCAATGTTGAAATTTGATATGTTCATACGTCATTCGGTTCTTTAAGAAGGTCTACATCACCAAAAAGTTTGTTTTTTTTGTAATATAAGTTCTAGTAATCTTGAGAGGAGCCCCCTCCCTCATTTACTGCTTCTTCATTTTTAAATTTAAAGATACGAAGTTAATGAAGGATTGAGGTGGTTCTAATACCCACCGGACAGATCTGAATCTTCTGAAAAGTAAATTATTATTTAATTTTGGGAATTTTCAAGCCCCCCATTTTACCAGCACCTTTTCTAAATAGTAAATATTTAACACTTATTTTGTATTTTGGAGTAATCCCTCTATATTATTGGCGAACTTCCATTTTATGTCCCACCTAAAAGGTTTTATTTACTTAAGCCCTTTCTCCTTCCATATTTTCTATATTTAAAATATTTAGTCTCTTATGGTTAATTGGAGTGGTCTTAATGCTATATTGCAAAGTTTCAGTTTTTTAGCACACAGAGAATTAGTTGTTTCAATTAGTTTCGGATATTGTAACCTCTTACGGAACCACTTAAACAACACCTACTTAGAGATTTGGAATTTGTTAAGACGAATATGGCTATTTGGAGTTAACCTTCTTGATGTTTGCCAAATTAAAATTTTATACCACACCTATTTTTTATATAAACACCGCGCCCTCCCCCCTTCCCACTCTTTACTTAAGTCTCAGAAAAAAAAATTCAGCCCTTAATATTTATTTTAAGTGGTCTTTTTACTTCCCTGCTTAGTTTCCAGTTTTTTACCACATTGGGAAGTAGCTTTTTAAATTTTATCCTTCTAACCAATTTGCATTTAGATATTTCAAATTTTAGGATTTATTTGGATATCTGTATTTGTATCTTTATGTGCCTGCCAAATTAAAATTTACTACCCCGCTTTTCCCCTCCTGTTTTTCAAAGTCCCAATAAAAATCAAACCTTTTCCACCTTGGAGTGGCCTTTTACCTATCTGCTAAAATTCTAATTTTCTATCATACTGTTAAGTAGTTGTTTACTATTAGTTTTGGAAATTCGGTAAACCTCCCCAACCACTTTTCTCTAATTCTCTTTTAGAAATCTAATTTTTTAAATTATTTATTTGGCTATCTGGAGCTGCCTCTTGTACATGTCTGCACAATTTTAATTTCATACATTACATAAAAAGTTTTATTCTAAATTTAGGACCTCGTTTTCCTTAGCCCCATTCTTAAATTTCCCAATTTTATATTTTTATTGCTATATGAGGCAAACCCGCTAAATTTATGCTAAGCAAAAATTCAAGTTTCCAGGCCTAGAGTTTGGGAAACTACGGTAATGAGTGTGTCAGTGTGTTGCAGATCTTTCTGCCCTTTACCACCCTCTTAGGGAATGAAATTTGAAAAACCCTCAAAATAACTAGTCCAATTCTAAATAGGAAGCATAATTTTAAATTTCAAGGCTCTATGTCTGTTGGTTCAAAAGATGCATCAGTGAATTAAGATGAGTCTGTCAATAAGTCATACAATTTTTTGCCCTTCCTCGTCAATTTAAGGGATGAAATTTGAAAGGAGCTTTCACCTTAAATTTCAAGGCCCAATGTCCACAGGCTCAAAAGATACATCAGTGAGTTTCTAAAACATTTCAACCCCTCTTTTTACCCCTTAGAGCTCAAATTTCGCAAAGCCCCGTCTTATCTCTTGTCTTGGGACTAAAAAGAATCTTCAGGCAAAATTTCAAGTTTCCAGACTCAGGTGGAGATACGGTAGTGATGAGTGAGTCAGTGAGTGGTTTTTTGCCTTATATATGTATATATATATATAAATTACGTCCACCATTTTGTTTCGAGATGGCGGCTACAATACTCTAAATTTTTAGATTTTTTTCTCAGATTCCGCCTATTTGACCTTCATTGGACCAACATATAAAGGTTCCTAGATATATACATTAGACATTATGGCTATTTTGAAAGAAAGTGGCTGTTGTATAACCTTGATTTCAAGAGTTTATATAATGGCTTTTACTGTAGTATATATTATATTGTATTAACTCACCATCTATTATGGATGCTGATTGGTAAAAAATAAAAAATATTGAACACATTGAAAATTAAAAGGGTTGTTTCATAATTTTCAAACTTAATGGGTGCTTAAATAGTATGCGAGAACCTACCTCAAGATCACTGCTGTAAGTTGCCTGAGAGGTGAGTTTTAATATTTTTTATATGTATAGTAAAATCTTTATATACCTTGACAACCAATTTGTATCATTGTGTTTTTGATGGATATAAATTGTGTATAGTTTATACTGCCCCAACCAGCTTTTAATTAATTTAAAGAATATGTAAATCAAATTTTAAAATTCCAGCTTTGAGGTGCACATGTCCATGCACAAGAGGTACTTTTTGAAAATGTCAGGCCCTTCTTTGTGATAGATATCACTCAATGCCCACTACACACAAACACACAAACTATTTGTTTTATTTATATATTATATTATATTACAAAATAGTTATTGATATGATGTATTATTATCGTGTCGATGACTTGAACCTCCTATACTGGAGCTTGTCGATGAGTTGGCCCAAGTCGTGTCGATGACCTTACCCACCTAAACTTTAACTATTTTTTTACAGCTTGTCGATGAGTTTGTATGGTACCGTTTTATATCTAAAATATTATATCAAAACTTTATATTTTGGTGTTCATAGCAACAATGCCTCCACGTATGCAAGCAAATCTTGATTCAAGGACTGTAATGATTTAAACAATCTATTTTGGCTTCTTACTACAGGTAGTTAGTTATTAATGTCTGGCGTATTTGATATATTCTTATAAAACATTTCTCTCGCCTTACTTGACTGAATTTGTCTATTTAGTAATTTAGATGTTTCGTTGGAAAAAAGTTAGCTTACCCGAGTTGAATACGAGTGAAGCCGCTGGCAAACTACATTCAATAATTACCTTATTATAAGAGTATGTGAATATATTAAACATAATTAAATATAGGCCTAGCCCGTAGTGATGGTTGCGTCTATAAAGTCGTTAGCCTTATCTGGTTGGTCTTACGGTGACGAGGAGGTCAGGGTTTCAATCTCGACCGAGTGCCATGGATGGATTTTTTCCTCAATGTTTTCCCTACTCTTCCTTCGTGAAAAGGTTGGTAATTTTTTCAATAATATAACTTTTTCATATTTATATCAGTAACATAAATATAAGGATAGTTCAGATGGGTAGTAGGACATGATGTAAGTAGAAAATAATAGGTACAACCAGAACAGGAAGTAGGGCCTGAGACGTGGTGCTTAAAAAAATAGTAAATAAATGGTACAGTGCACCGCACAGACTTTATCGCTTGTTTATACAAAAATCGAGATATTTACTTAAAGCCAGGGCCGCGGAGTCGGTACGCCAAGACTTCGACTCCCGACTCCTACAGAAGAGGCTAATGTATGAGAATAAGTAATAACAAATTTACTTCAATAAGATGCACCACCTCTGTGATCTTGAGGTTAGAGTTCATGGCTAAAAAACCAGACAGCTCAGGATAGATCCCCAGTGCTCTCAAAATTTATTTGTGAAGCAGGAGGTTTGGAATGGGGATAAACTCAGCCTAGTTAGGACGGATGAGGAGCTACTTGAATACATAAAAAGAAACTCCAATTTCGAAAACTGAGATTAACAACTTGAGTTATTGTTGTGCTGATCCCATGACACCCTCTATCCACATATGTTGGCACTATCATTGCAAACGGCGGCGGCCGCCAGGTCGGAATATCTCTTTGGCGGGATCAGATTATGGAGTTTTTTTAATACTTCAATATATACTTACTTCATGGTAAGATTATCTGGAATTGTGAATTTATCTTTAAATAAAGTTGTCAATTAAAAATTAAAAATAATTGTCCTAAGGAATGAAAAATATTTAAAATGTAATATTTACCCTAGTATATTGCTATAAATTATTATTATTAGCACCGCGTCTTACTACCCGTTCGGGTTATACGCATGCTATAAATTATAATATTATAAGTTTTTTTAAGCCGGTGTCCGGGTCGGTACATTTTTACTGGCTCACACTCCAACCAAAATTGTTTTCTACACCACAGCCCTGTTAATACCCAGAAGATATGTGAAACAAGACAATCTAGCAGAAACATAATAGAAATAAATGGTACGGCACACCGCACAGACTTTCTCTCTCTTTCTATAAACTCATAAGATTTCTGAACGGAATAATGTACATTGTATCATCACCACTCCACATAAGAACACGCATAAAATAATATACAATGATATATAATCAATGAGAAAAGAGGCGCATCTTTGTCCACCTAAGAACATTTCAAACAGTTTAATGTCTTCCACAAGGGTCAACACTTCGTATTAAAATTTCGATTTCTGGTTAAAGTTTTAACATTTTATAAGGTGTTGCAGATCTTCAAGTCATCGCATTGATATTTAATTATTCATTTATACATTTTGACCAATAAAAAATGTAAATATTGACTATTGAGTCTAAAATGGAGATAGATCATTGCTATGCAAACATTTCTCCTAAGAGATTTAAGGAAAAATAACATACTTTTTTAGATACTTATATTTAATTACTCTATGGCATTGGAGAATTATTGCGTTAAGACTTAAGTAGTATATGTTTACAACTAAAGCTCACAAAATTGTATTAATATATTTGCAAATATCTCAGAAACTGCTGCTTTTATAAAAATATATGTCAAATAAAAGTTTTTTATTTCTAATAGTCCTACAATTTTGCAATGATAAGTTGTTTAGTTTCTCCAATAGTTGTGGAGATACGGAAATTAACGCTTCTGTAAAGTACCCTAAAAATCATTTTCATAGGAAAATGAAAATAGCCAGTTTATTTATAATCTTAATCAACGCCTAGATACGAATTTTAATCAAAATCGTTTGAGCAGATTTTGAGAAAACCAAATTTTTCTCTTTTCGCCCTTCAGTAAACTACCCTTAATTTTAAGTTTTTATAGACACACAGACAGACGGCATTGCAAAGACTATTTTTTAGGGTTCGGGGGGTCATGAGACGTCGACATCCATCAACATTTCAGGTTAGTTTTTTTTTACGGTCGCAATACTTAAACTTTAATGTCCAAAAAGTTAAAAAAATTCATATAATTGCGTATAGATTGAAAGTTATTGATTTTATAAAAATATGTTTCGGATAAAATATCTGTATTATAAATATATATACATATTTGTAATGCTAAGTAATTTCATATCTCAAATAGTTTCGGAGCTATTATAAAAAATGTTAATTGACGCATCAGACCGGAGCCCTTAAAGCCATTTTGCCGAAATATTGAGGGTAGCCATTTTGTTTGGAATATTTATTAATGTTTATAAATGAAATTTAATCAAAATCGTTAGAGCCGATTTTGAGAAAATCGACTTTTTCTCTTTTTGCCCTTCAGTAAACTACCCTTAATTTTAAGTTTTAATAGACACACAGACAGACGGCATTGCAAAGACTATTTTTTAGGGTTCGGGGGGTCATGAGACGTCGACATCCATCAACATTTCAGGTTAGTTTTTTTTACGATCGCAATACTTAAGCTTTAATGTCCAAAAAGTTAAAAATATATATATAATTGCGTATAGATTGAAAATTATTGATTTTATAAAAATATGTTTCGAATAAAATATTTGTATTATAAATATATATACATATTTGTAATGCTAAGTAATTTCATATCTCAAATAGTTTCGGAGCTATTATAAAAAATGTTAATTTACGCATCAGACCGGAGCCCTTAAAGCCATTTTGCCGAAATATTGAGAGTAGCCATTTTGTTTGGAATATTTATTAATGTTCATAAATGAAATTTAATCAAAATCGTTAGAGCCGATTTTGAGAAAATCGACTTTTTCTCTTTTTGCCCTTCAGTAAACTACCCTTAATTTTAAGTTTTAATAGACACACAGACAGACGGCATTGCAAAGACTATTTTTTAGGGTTCGGGGGGTCATGAGACGTCGACATCCATCAACATTTCAGGTTAGTTTTTTTTACGATCGCAATACTTAAGCTTTAATGTCCAAAAAGTTAAAAATATATATATAATTGCGTATAGATTGAAAATTATTGATTTTATAAAAATATGTTTCGAATAAAATATTTGTATTATAAATATATATACATATTTGTAATGCTAAGTAATTTCATATCTCAAATAGTTTCGGAGCTATTATAAAAAATGTTAATTTACGCATCAGACCGGAGCCCTTAAAGCCATTTTGCCGAAATATTGAGAGTAGCCATTTTGTTTGGAATATTTATTAATGTTCATAAATGAAATTTAATCAAAATCGTTAGAGCCGATTTTGAGAAAATCGACTTTTTCTCTTTTTGCCCTTCAGTAAACTACCCTTAATTTTAAGTTTTAATAGACACACAGACAGACGGCATTGCAAAGACTATTTTTTAGGGTTCGGGGGGTCATGAGACGTCGAAATCCATCAACATTTCAGGTTAGTTTTTTTTACGATCGCAATACTTAAGCTTTAATGTCCAAAAAGCTAAAAATATATATATAATTGCGTATAGATTGAAAATTATTGATTTTATAAAAATATGTTTCGAATAAAATATTTGTATTATAAATATATATACATATTTGTAATGCTAAGTAATTTCATATCTCAAATAGTTTCGGAGCTATTATAAAAAATGTTAATTTACGCATCAGACCGGAGCCCTTAAAGCCATTTTGCCGAAATATTGAGAGTAGCCATTTTGTTTGGAATATTTATTAATGTTCATAAATGAAATTTAATCAAAATCGTTAGAGCCGATTTTGAGAAAATCGACTTTTTCTCTTTTTTCCCTTCAGTAAACTACCCTTAATTTTAGGGGTAGATATCCAATTCCAAAAACCCCTCGGGGCAACCCTATGAAAACCCTAGATATCAAGTTTCAGCTCAATCGGTAAAATAGTTTAGGCTCTAGTTGGAGGTACAGACAGACAGACAGACAGACAGACAGACGGAAATTCAAAAACCACTTTTTCGGATTCAGGAAGTCATGAAACGTCAAAATTCATCAAAATCTCGAGTTCGATTTTTTTGACGATCACCATACTTTCTCTACCTGTAAGATAGAGAGAAAGTAAAAAGAGTAACATCTTTCTCCACCAAAGAGCATAACGATCAATTTCCCATTTCAAAGACACATATATTTATATATACTTAAATATTTGCTTATAGCTCAGAAACTATTGCCTTAAAGAATATATTTCAAATAAAAATTGGTTGTCCTACATTTTTGCAATGATAAGACAGTTATTTCTTATTTTAAATAGTTCGGGAGATATGATCATAATTGGAGATTTCTACTACTTACGTATATTGTCCTCTAAATAATTTTCACGGGAAAATGAGAGTTGCCATTTAATAATTTGTAATGTTAAACAATGCCTGTGCGCGAACTTATCCAAATCGGCAAATCTGACTTTAATAAAATCGATTATTTCTCCTTTCGCCGTTAACTACCCTTAATTTTGGGGTCTGAAATTTAGCCCCAAAAATACCTCAGGGCAGGCTTATAAAATATATATATATTAAATTTTAGTCCGATCGGTAAAAAGGTTTCTGTTCCAGGCCGAGAAACCGACAGACAGACGGCATTGAAAAAAACACTTTTTCGGATTTGGGGGTACATGTAACGTCGACATTTACTAAAATATCGAGTTGATTTCTTATCTTTTCTCTCCGAGGGGTCGCAGTAAAGTAAACGGTATGGATAATGAACTACAGTCGTAATATTATCGTGCACTTTCTGAAACATAGTTGCATAAGATCATGACTTATTAGCTGACTTTATCTAGCAAAGCCAAGACTTAGCCCTAAGCTTTTAATATTAATGTCAATAGTCAAATTGTATGATGAAGAGTTCTACCTATAGGCCCCTCGTTAGGTGGCCAAATTGAATAACTCTTCCTCTTCCACCTACGACGATGTAATGCGCCTTAGTTGGGCAACAATTGTAGATCTCGTAAAGACAACTTATAATTTTGATATTTGTCCATGGCTAGCTCAGTTTCTCGTATAGACTCGATTATCATATAAGAATATTCACACTTTTACAATAAACATAAACTTGTGAATGTGAGGAATGCCAGGCCTCCTACCGTGGTTCGGATTCCACGTTAAACTGTAGGTCCTCCATTTCATCTCACGATCACCCTACCATTGCACATTAGCGTAAGAGCGTATAACCCGAACGGGTAGTAAGACGCGGTGCTAATAGCTAATAGTAATAGTAACAATAAACATACCATGTTGATTTTATATTTATTTATTGTTGGAACATATTCTTTTATATTTTTATATTTCTGTAATCATTAATAATTTCAACTTATACAACCAACCCGTTACTACGCTGGTCACCGTACATATTATATCATAATTAAAATATGAGATGACGCGCCACACACGTCTGGTCGCCTCGCTGGTCACTGCGCGTCTCCTTCGGGTATTAGTGAGATTTCGTTTCTTCCTCACGTCTATTTTCAAATTCTGATGACATCGTAGATTGCACCCGTGGGGCCTGACAATCTCGACCTATCACATGAGTGTAGTTTAGATCTTAGCTTTCTGGTTGGCTGGACAATGCAACCGCTCTGTCCTGAGGAAAGGGTGTATTTCTCTTTCAACGAAAACTCTGTACTTTATCATCTTTTCCCTTTGTTTCATCGTTCAATGCATCCAGATAGCACATTTAATATAAACTAAATGTATTGATTTTAAACTGCCTGAAGGGCTTAAATATTCTAAAATGAAAATAGAATAATTAAAATAACATTATAAAATAAAGAGAATTTCCGAATTTAAAATATAAAATATAAATAAAATATTCAAAACTGCCATCTCATCCTTCCTTTTTGAAACAACACAGAGTTCACAATTTAGGACTAATAAAAAGATCCATTACACAAAATATTCTTAATTGTTTTATTATTCCAATTAGGTAAAATCAACGTGCTTCAAGACTGTATTAAAATGTTTGTTTATTTGAGGTGTTTAAGGTGAGCTTTTTGAACCAACTGATTATATTAGCACACGAAAATGTTTTACTAGCGAGAGCGAAAGCACCAACCAATTTTTCTGATAAAGGTATTTTCCAAACCTTCCTGGGTTCTTTTACATACCACAATTGACATGGGACCGATGCCTCTCCTTCCCCTCCAAATGAAGTTGTGCTAAGGATTTTTATCGCTCAAGAAAAATCCGTCGACACCAGCTAGGTTTGAACCCACGATCATTGAGTCCTGGGGCGAGCACTTTACCAGATGTCCACAGGTTGACTTCAAGCCTCACTTAGTGCTTGACTACTAAATAATAAATGAAACTATTTCTGATTGCTGATCGTAGAGTTGCTGGTCCAACACTTTGTTTAGGTCGGTAGCATATCTTTCCACCAAGCTAAGGGTTCCGGGTTCAATTATTTGTATGGCTGAATACTGGGGATTTCCAATAATTAATTAATGTCTGAGAAACGGGATGTTGAATGTGCTATATAGTTAAGGTTGTTTGTACGTCATGTGCTGATATATATTAAGTTGGTTAGCAAAGTGCACGTTAAATACCTCAAATAGTGCTAATGATCACCCACTTCAGTGGCGTAGTTAGCTAACGCGCTAGCTTCGAGTTGAGCTAGACTGCCAAGGATGGGGAAATCAAGGTTCGAATCTAGGTCGGGTGAACTGGGGTGGTTTTCCCTAAATTGTTTTCCACTCTCCCTCCACGCAAATGTGAATTCACTTACTTTATATTCAACCTTCCCAATTTCTAACCTATTAGCGTAATTAGTACTTATGTATACAACCCGAACGGGTAGTAAGACATGGTTCTAATAATAATAATAATCAATATACATGTAAGATCAATAAATATGATAACCAGACAAATAACTGACGCATTTTCAACCCCTCAATTATACACCCCCTCATATCAAAACCTCCTTTTCAACCCCATCCCTCTTAATCCATTCACCCTGATGATTATGATTTCATGGTTAAACAATCCACCTCCACCCACAACCTCCTCCTCCCCCCCCCTCCTTGAAGAACATTTCACGGTTCCTTTTGATATATCTTCACGTGTGAAAAGAGAAGGGGGTGGAGGGAGATCTGTGGGTAAAAAACCCCAATTTCCTGCGAGAGGGAAAAGAAAGCGAGCGCCACCCCCAGGGTCGGCCACTTCCGGTACGATGCGACCTTCGTATTGAAAGTAGAGGGGTGAGGAGTTCGGCGGGTAGAGGACGCCCAGCGTCGCGCGATGACGTGGTAATGTGATATAGGATGCACCATAAGTAGAACATCCACTCCTGTGTGTAGAAGGAGCTTACGTGAAATTTATTAAAAAAACATATTATAGCTATTAGCACACAATTCATAAACTAAAGAAACTTACGAAAAAAATAATATATAACATCTAGATTTATCTCCCAGATTATGATTAATTTGGGTAATAGCGTTAGAAACACTAAAGAATCAAATAGCTGAAACTATTATTTATGCTTTTTAGTGTGGAATTCTCCATCTAGAGGTCATATTCTGAAAATTGGAAAGTGACACCTGGACACGGGAAAGGTCTCGGGTTCAATCCCCTTGTCCAGGTGTCATTTTTCAATTTTCAGTTAGAAACATTGTAAACAAACCCCTTCTCCCCCACTCCCTCTCCTCTCCCAAGTACTACTACACCCCCAGACCCACCTCGGTGGCGTAGCTAGCTAACGCGCTATTTCCATGTTGAGCTAGACTTCCGAGGATGGAGAGATCCAGGTTCAGATCTAACTCAGGTGAACTGGGGGTGGTTTTCCTTAAATGGTTTTCCACTCTCCATTCACGCAAATACGAGTTCACTTCCTCTAAATTCAACCTTCCAAATTCATAATAATTTAGCGTAATTAGTACCTAAGCGTAGCTATAGCCCGAACGGGTAGTAAGACTTGGTGCCAAATAAAAAATACACCTCCAGGCTCTTCACATATTTACATTAATGGAACAGGTATGAATAATATGGAAATTGGCGAGTATATACCCGCATTTGAGTGAGATGTAGAGTAGGGCAACAACTAACCAAAATTGCCATGTTTCTCCAGCTGGGATTTGAACCCCGATCTCTCTAACACTATCAATCTAGATCAGACGATACTGGCACCTTAGAGAGACCACCGTTGTGTCTAAATCACCGACAATCCTGTTGCTAAACGTACAGTTACCAAAATCCAATTCGGAGGGGGTTGACCAGTTTAAGCCAAAGTGAAAAATCACTCTTAACTTAGTTTGTATACGTCATACAGAGTGATGCAAGTGTCCCAATGGACCTTAGGAACCCCTCCTCTCTTACGAAACCCTTCCTTCCTCAAAATGGAAACCGCTAAGGGTTTAACCCTTTCCTCCACTAAGTTGTCAAAAGTCACTTCGCATTTTGTCAGGACAGCTTAATCCACTCTATCACACACCACCCCTTGTGGAATAGGCTAATATTAGTGAATGGGGGGATGAGTCACTCATTAATAAAAAAAAACTCCCGGTGGTGCAATAATTTAATTTAAGATTCTTTACTAAGTCGAAATGTACTTGTATTGAAACAATGCGGCGAGGAGATTTATTTTGTTTGAAAGAAGGGTTGAAGATGGTCTATTATTCTCAACGAGATAACATACCTAGAGGTTTCTCCAAACAGTAGCTTTGTCTTTTGAAAGACAGCCACTGGGATAGGGGCTGAAAAAAAAAAAAGGATTACACATTTATTTTGACTTCTCTCACTACTCTATAAATATAGAACTTGGACTAAATAATAAATCGCCTTCGGTGGTCGGATGGCTTAAGTCTCAGCGATTCTTAACCGAGGGGGAGGGGGGGTCTTAAAACATAATTTAAAATGTTGTTTTATTATTACTGAAGTCAATTATCTTAAATTTTACATTTTGGAAGAAAGAATTCGATCATCGTAAACACGTAAGTACAATAGACTCTCGATTTTTTTGGGGTAATGGGTGGTGGAGGGAAGCACGGAAAATTGAAATTACGGATGGTACAAATAATACCAATCTGTTAGCCATAAGCATTCCAAATTTGCTGGCCTTTGTTTCTATTTACTTATGTAAAAGGAGATTTTCCACAATGGTAAATATTAAAACTGAGACGCGAGCTCTACTCCGAAATGACTCCTGCACGCGAATAGCATTAAGTAATACAATTATTGAAACCATAATAGACAGATCAGTAAAAGGTGTTCAACAGCAGAGGTCCCATTTAATATATATTTAAGTAGGTTAATTTATATTTTTTATTATTATAATCAATAAATAAATTTACTATTTAGAATAAATCTTAATGATTAATATGTTGGTAAAAACCAAGGGGGGGTGCGAGTATTAAAAGGTTAAGAACCACTATCCAAAGTCAGGGGTTTCCAACTTAAAAGTACCCGAGGGCCACAATTGAATCCACGATTCTAGCAGGGCCGTTTAGCAATCTACTAGGAAATTGAACTCACGCAGATACACACGTTATTATAAGCGAATGAATATCAGTTGGAGCTTTCATGGATTTGTTCCCACGCAGTTACAAACTTTTTGTTTCTTGGATGAACACTAAATTTTACCACATTAGGTAACGTTGCCAAGAAATTCGTGGGCCGCAAAAAAGTACATTGTAGGCAGCACGTGGGGCCACGTGCCGCCAGTTGAAAACCCTTGGTCCAAGCTTTGCGTTTCAAGCTCTTTTGGTCATACTGGCCACATTGAGGATTATAAATACTGATAGGGCTGAATTTCAAATAAATATAAAATTGTCATTTTCATAAATAAAAATTACTTTAAATTAGTATCCTTTTATTAAAAATAAGATATGAAATAATATGACTCATCCTTTGTTTTATACCATGGCCTTGTCAGTGTTACTAGAGTATTTTTTTAAAATAAAAATGACAATTTTTGAAAGGTTTTTGAGTTCTATGCCATTAAATGTGATATCGTACAACAATAAAAAATGGTTTATTACTCTAAGTTTGACAAAAATGTCGGACCACATTGCGTGTTGATTCACAGTAAGGTCCGTGGTTCACACGTAATCATGACTTGGGTAACGAGTTTGACATGAATGATCAAAGCCAAGGCATCACAATGTTGAGATCAGGGTTCAAACTCCCGTTGGATGTATTGAAAAGTTTTTTTTCTAATGGATTTTCCACTTCCCCTCCACACAAATGTAAGTGCACTTCCTCTAAACTCAACCTTTCTCATTCCTAATATATTAGCGTAATTAGTAAATATGTGTACTTCCCGGATGGGTAGTAAAACGTGATTCTAGGAAACAAACTATATTACACTAAAACCGTTTCGGTTGTCGAATGGTCTAAGGATTCACACTCATAATCGACTAAACAGCTGATGACAGTGAGATTGAGGTTAGAAACTTGATCGGGTGAACTGAGGGAGGTTTTCCCTAAATGTTTTTACACTTCCCCCTTCACTCAAATGTGGGTACACTTCCTCTATATATAGCCTGCCTCATCCCTTGAACATTAGATTAAATAGTACATAAGCGTATAACCCGAATGGCTAGTAATATGTGGTGTTAATATATATATATACCAAGAGAGGTTAGTTGGTAGCCATGCTTGATATAATTTGAAAGACAATCACTCTGACAGTCACAGGAAATAATCAAGTACAAGGAGAATTAAACAGGCGTAACTAGTTTTACTAGCCTCCTGGTCTCAGAAATATTTAATCAAGCAAGAACTATTAATTTCACTTACTAAAACATGTGTGTCTTGCCTATGAATATAATAATACCTCAGTAGAATTCATATTAATTAAATATAACAATTTACATGTGAAAAGTGGTGGACTTTAAGCTATCTTTTCTTTATAAAATAACCCAACTATCTAATTAATATTATCAAATTAAACTCTGATAAATAATTTAAAGAATAGTTTATAATATTGCACGCACATGCAATTTTGAGTCGGTTAACTGTTTGGTTGCACCATTGAGAACCATTGACCCATATTTGAACACGCACACAAGCAACTATACAGTTGACCGATTAAATAGTTTGTGTTTTGCTACAGGTTCGGTAAAACTCTGAAGTTGACCAACTTTATAGTAGCCTACAGGAATTAACGCGTCTGCGCGCACTTGCAACGAGGAGTAGGCTGACTTCACTCTTCTGTCTGCACGCACTTGCAACGAGGGGTAGGCCGATTTCACTCTTCTGTCTGCGCGCGCTTGCAACGAGGAGTAGGCCGACTTCACTCTTCTGTCTGCGCGCACTTGCAACGAGGAGTAGGCTGACTTCATTCTTCTATCTGCGCGTACTTGCAACGAGGAGTAGGCCGATTTCACTCTTCTTTCTGCACGCACTTGCAACGAGGGGTAGGCCGATTTCACTCTTCTGTCTGCGAGTACTTGCAACGAGGAGTAGGCCGACTTTACTCTTCTGTCTGCGCGCACTTGCAACGAGGAGTAGGCTGACTTCACTCTTCTGTCTGCACGCACTTGCAACGAGAGGTAGGCCGATTTCACTCTTCTGTCTGCGAGTACTTGCAACGAGGGGTAGGCCGACTTCACTCTTCTGTCTGTGCACACTTGCAACGAGGAGTAGGCTGACTTCATTCTTCTGTCTGCACGCACTTGCAACGAGGAGTAGGCTGACTTCATTCTTCTGTCTGCACGCACTTGCAACGAGAGGTAGGCCGATTTCAATCTTCTGTCTGTGCACACTTGCAACGAGGAGTAGGCCGATTTCACTCTTCTGTCTGCGCGCACTTGCAACGAGGAGTAGGCCGACCTCACTCTTCTGTCTGCGCGTACTTGCAACGAGGAGTAGGCCGACTTCACTCTTCTGTCTGCACGCACTTGCAACGAGGAGTAGGCCGACTTCACTCTTCTGTCTGCACGTACTTGCAACGAGGGGTAGGCCGACTTTACTCTTCTGTCTGCGCGCACTTGCAACGAGGAGTAGGCCGATTTCACTCTTCTGTCTGCGCGCACTTGCAACGAGGAGTAGGCCGATTTAACTATTCTGTCTGCACGCACTTGCAACGAGGGGTAGGCTGACTTCACTCTTCTGTCTGCGCGGACATCTCAATCGACCAATTATTCAGTCGGTTGGTGCGCGCGACGCTATCAGTTGGCCAATCCAATAGTTGGCTGACTTAAAATTGCACGTGCGGTCGTGGCCGGGTAGGCCTGATTAAAATAGTTGGTTAGAAAACTCATTAATCGTTCATTTATTTGTAGTCACTCAACTTAGTTAAATTACTAGAAAATAATGTGCTATTAAATCCCAATTTAATGTAGGGCAAACTACTAAAATATTGTCCTAATAATGTCGGAGGAATTATTTAATTAATTTAATCAGTCAATTATGATTAGAGGAATGGTTTGTTTTAGCAGATCTTTCGTTTATCTTAAATTATTATTAGGCTTATTATCACCACGTCTTACTACCCGTTTGGGTTATACGCACTTATGCTCATGTGTAATGGTAGGGTGATTGTGAGATGAAATAGAGGACCTACAGTTTGACGTGGGATCCGAACCACGGTGGAGGCCTAGCATTCCACACATTCACAAGTTGTGATTAATATATGTCTTGTCAGAGGTGAAGGAAGGGTTTGGCAATCAAATATATCTGTGTCGGGACCAAGGATTGAAACCCGGACCCCCAGCACAGAAGTCTGACACCTTACCCTTAGACCACCAGGTCACCTAGTTTCTTTTTAAATGATTTCAATTAGATTAATACAATTTTTACAAGTAGCATTTCTATACTAAGCCTTTCTTTTTAAATTACTGTGTAATGATTCAGTTCATGTCAAACTGTTTTACGTAAGCTATTTCGTTTAATAGGTCACTTAGCTAATGGAGTCTTGTATTGTGTGGTTTTACTGGTAATATATGTGGTCAGGAATTCTAAACCCAGCTGTGTGTACTGAGGCCTTTTTCTACAATGTGATTTTCCGCTCTCCTTCCATTAAAATGCGGGCACAAGACCTTTAAATATAGTCCTATACCTTCCTACTTAGCTACCTCAACAGTGTAAATAGGAGAATAATACGGACGGGTGGTAGAAGTGAATCCCAGAATGAAACCAGATCCCTTATTACCAGTAGCGTTTAACACTGACATGGGTTTTTAAAGACAGTTTTAATTTTAGTGGAGGATAGTGTTAATTTTGATTTATTTTCCCCTGAACTGTTTGTACCCTTGTGGTGAAACCATAGCGTGACGTTGTGGTTAGTAGAGATGAGAGTAATGAGTTGATGGTTCATTATGAAATATTAATCCCTTGCACGAATAGATTTGGTTTTCCACCCTTGGCACAAACGAACATATGCATCAATTTCAGTTCGTTACAGTCATACATAATTTTTTCTCGTGTTTATTGACAGTTGCGGTTACTCAAAACCTTTTTGCTGTTATATTAAATATAAAAGCAAGCAATAACGTCCTACAGTATCTACGTATCATAAACAAAACGAGATATTTTTCAATATAGTAGATTCTTGCTTAGAAAAGTTGCAAAGGGAAAATATTTAACTTAATGCATTATTATTTTTATAAGCCCTTAATAAGGTGCAGTCTTTATTGCTGGTCACATGGTCAGAGAACTCACTCTCGTGGTAGAGTGGGTTGGTGTTGACGTGCAGGTCGGGGTTCAAATCCTATAAAATACTGAAGATAGTTTTTATGTAATATTTTACAACTCTAATGCCATTACAATGCTGGCATATACATACATACATACATACATACATACATACATACATACATACATACATACATACATACATACATACATACATACATACATACATACATACATACATACATACATACATA
>CABFWB010000021.1:386233-422463 GCA_902151455.1 Timema bartmani | reverse complement strand
ATATATATATATATATATATACTGATGTAGCGTCATCTACTTCCTCAAATTATTTTTCACACCTTTGATTAAAGTTAGTCTTTTAATAAAACCACGTACTGTACCTATACATAAAATACGAGCTCGACAATTAACCCCTTGAGATTTATTTAATACTTTATGTCAAGCAGTTATGTATTGCGGGGTGAGTATTTAATAACTACACGAGACATTGTATTGAACATATTCTCTAAAATATTAAGGTCACAAGTTTAATTCTTATTTTGATTGACTTTTATATTTTTCACAATATTTCTCTAAATTTCCTTTAGGCCACTCACCCACGAGGATACTCAAATAAGACTCAAAGGTGACGCAAGTAAAACATAAATTACCAACCAATAGTTTGAGCGTCACCGCTATTGTATTTAATATACTCTTAAAGGTAGCTTCCTTTCGACATTCTGTAAAACACTATAAATTTTGCATCAATTTGTTGCAGTCCCTTTGCAGCAACTAATAGCCTATTATTAGTATTATTATTAATACAATGAAAATAATAGAAACTGCAGATTAATAATAATAAAAATGATCTGCAGTTTATATTCCTTTCATTGTATGGATGAATCCAAAATATTTTTAGTAGCGTCTCCTCTACTGTAATAATAATAGAAAACCAAATCCTTCTTGGCACTCGAGTCACTAGACATTATATTATTAAATATTAAATGGGTGCGTGATTAGGTATATATGAGTCTATATATATATATGTATATATATTCAATATTCTATAAGACCTAGGAAGGTGCTCGTAGCAATATAGTATAAAACTGATTGAAGTTCCACTAATTTTGAATAGCACCTTAGCGAAATCTAAGTAACAACCAGTTAATTACTATTTTGTAACTTGAATCACTAACCAGTCCAATCACAATTGAGTAGCTCCGTGGATGAAAGGCCTTTAAAAAAATATGAAATAGTCTGTTTTTCAGATAATTTTTTATGAATTATTTTTACATGATATCAAAATAATATAATTTATATTTTAATAAACTACTCAATTTAAATGAACTCATCTCATGATTACGAACCATGTGATGACAAATATTTGACTACACGAATATTATCATGGGATTTCCGTACTGCGGCTGCATAGAGTAGTAATTATTTTGTTTGTTTGTGTGTGTGTGTGTGTGTGTGCACCAAGTTTCACTAGCCTTACACATATTTACATCAGTGATGAAGAGATGAGGAAGTTTAAATCTGGAGGATTAGAGTAAGTATACTTAATTTAGAGTTGAAGGAGAGTGGGAAACCAAATAGAAAAAAAAAACAGCTCTTCCTACACTTTGTGAGGAGTCGAACTATTAACTTCCCGTCGCCATAAAACCAGGCCAGACAACTTTATTCAAGTACCCACTGATGCGTTTTTTTTTTAGCAAAGCGTCTTGATACCCATTCGGGTTTTACGCTTAGGTACTAACTACGCTAGTGGGTTAAGGAAAATGAAGGTTGAATTTAGAAGAAGTGCACCTACATTTGCGTGGAGAAAGAGTGGGAAAGCATTTAGGGAAAATTTCCTTCAGTACACCAAACCAAGATTGAACCATGATCTCCCCGTCATTGACAGTCTAGTCTATTGATAGAGTAGCGCCTTAGACCACGCGTCCACCGAAGCGGGTGATGTGGGTATGATCTAGGTTATGTTAATCAAGGGTCTATATATCCCAGAATTTCAGAAAGAGTTCATTACGTACCTTTAAAAGTAAGTATTTTGTCCAGAAGTAATTGGACACACTGTATCTCTTATTAGCTAATGGCTTAGAGGTGTGAGTTTCTGGCTCTCTATTTCAATGACTTGAAGAGAAACTTCCGTTGCAATTTGGATAGTGAAGGGTCTGACCTCTGTTAACGATACGTGGATCTTAGTTCACGATAATATTAAAATAACATGAGTCATAACTTTCTCGCAAATAAATAAACAATTACGTATACTTAGATGACATTCTGATGGGGAAGATTACATAATTAATCATCAGAATGTCATTTTAAGAGAAATATTTTTTACACATATTGTTGGCTAATTAAAAAATACTCTATAGTTTAAGATGGGATGTAAGGTATTGCGAGCTAAGGGCAATACTTTTACAATTCCACTAAAGAAAATGTTTGGTCACATTAAATAAAATATTGCTTCAGTAATTGAATATTGTTTCCTTTTCTACACATATTAATAGCAAGAGTTCTTGAATATTGGTCATAGGTATCCTGAAATTAGATGATCACATTTTTATTAATTTAAAAAATTTTCATAAGATGCCACTATGCTCATTAAAAATATTCAAGAACTGTTTATATTACTATGTGTTGAAAATTAAACTAAGCTTACCTAATATTTATACACTACTTAGCTACATCAGTACTCTTGGATATTTGTATAGTTATTGAATGATACACTGACAAGGGGCTCATAGATAATTTAGTATGGAGAGAGGTTGGTACTTAAAGAAAAAACGACCAATGTTTCAGATCCCAGTCCGGGTGTTTGTTTTTTTCCAAATAAATATCTTTCGTTTACCTGGTAAGGTAGCAATCTAGTAGCTGGTATCATTATTGCTCAGCTTATAATAAAGGACCAGAGTGTAGTTAAGGTGTCGGCAACCTTTTTGATATAATGAACCCTATGAGTTTAAAAATAAATAGGTGGACCAATTTGTAAGATAATATCGAACAAAAAGCTTCAACTTTATGTTTCTCATGTAGTAATTAGTAGAGATGGGACGCTTGAATCCTATGATATTCGAGAGATTCGAGATTGGTAAAATTCTTAGATTAAATATCTCAAATAGAATAACTATGAAGACCCTGACCTTAAATAACAATTTTAAACAATTGGTAAAAGGGATTACCAATATAGACTTGTGAATTTTTAAGAATAACAAATCCACAAAAAGAACCAAATTTAATTAGTACAATTAATCAATGTATAAAATGTTTTTTCTGTGTTGTTTGTGACGTAATAGACATGACAAACAAAATACCATGTCAGTGGCAGCGAGCTTTAAACAACCTTTTCAAAACAGGATTTTAATTACTTTCACTAAAACTAAAAATATACACTTTTAAAGATTCAAAGATTCAAATTTGGATTCGATTTTAGAAATAAAATTTAAGATTCAAATTCTAAAAATATAGAATTTGATCCATATTTAGCTATTAGTCTGTTTTAATGAACACAATCGTTTGTTTGCTAAATCAATTGCGAACTATATAAATAAATCTGTTGGCCGGATCCAGCCCGCGGGCCATAGGTTGCTAGCCAATGGTGTTGTCCGGCAAGATATGACTGTTTCACAATAAACGGTGTGTACACAATCAATTCGTCACTAAGATTTTTTTGAGCTACTGATAAGCGATACTTTACCAAATATATTTTAGATTCCTCCCTCCCAACTTAAACCAATGTAGTTTCTCCAAAAATCTCAAATTATGTGCATACAAATTATTAAAAAATGTAAATCAAATAATTTTAATTTCCTGTATCAGTCTTTGAAACAAGTGAATTCGACTGAACCTTTAACCGGGAGATTAAAATTTCGTTTATCGTCCTGGTCTCGAACTAACCCTAAGGGGGATATTCCCCTCTGTGATTTTTACTGTGTTTTTCTCATCCTCTCTACAGTTATATTCATTCACCTTACTCATCTTTAAATTAATGTAAGTTTCAGAGAGTCCATATATATATATATGCATAAGCAATATAAATACTACAACTGTAATAATAAAAACCTCACCGGTGGACACGTGGTCTAATTGCCAGGATCCGATGACAGGGAAATTAAGGTTTGAACCCTGGTCAGGTGTACTGTGGGTTTTTTCTCCTACATGGATTTTCACTCTCCCCAATTACAAATTCGGGTACATTTTATCTGAATTCTACCTTCCTAAGCCCTATCCCGTTAGTGTAAATTAATAAATGATTATGGCCATCCCGAACTAGTAGTGAGAAGTGGTAACGAAAATATCAAAAATAATAATTGTTGAGTAGTTTACTATTAAATCAAATGATTTTATATTTTTCTCTATATTAATATAGTCACTACTATAATATATTTACGATCATTTTATTTAAAATTGGTGCATTTGTAGCAAAGACTTTCTCTAGAGTGAATTCCGTAGTCTGGCGTTTTTAATTTCACTCCACACTGCAAACCACGTGCACTGCGTCATCTCTCACTTCCGGCTATTTGCAAATTCACACCAATAATTTTGTGGGACGGGGAACGTAGAACTTTAGAGGAAGTGTACACATATTTATGTGGAGGTAGAATGGGAGATCATCCAGACGAGACGAGAAAAAAACGCTTTTGTTTACTTGACAATTGGTGGGGTTACTTTGATTATTATTATTATTATTATTATTATTATTATTATTATTAGTAGTAGTAGTAGTAGTAGTAGTAGTAGTAGTAGTAGTAGTAGTAGTACCGCGTCTTACTACCCGTTCGGGTTATACGCACATTAAAATACAGTAAAGTTTCAATAGTTAAAGGTTCTGTTTAGTACGAGGCAGGAAGGACTACGCCCAGTGCACGTATAGGACGAACGATCTGGGCTACGCGGCAAAGCAACAACCACACGTAATAAATCATTAATACCAAGATAAAACTTTAAATATGTAATTTAAATTATTTCTGTGTAATGTAATTTAAAAATAAAGATTTAGAACTTTTTACTCTTAAAAACTTTGCTCCCCCCCCTTTACCCCCAATCTTCTGTATATTACGTGCAATTAGAGTTATTGATAGTTTAGGGGGGGGGCTGAGTCCCTTTCAACTCGAACTATCGAGATACTACTGTATAATTTTTTAATAACGTTCATATTCAAAAACATTATATTACCATTCAAAGACGCTCGAACCTTTTTCTAAAATTATCAGTCTGCGTGCGGGGTGGAGAAGGAGAGAGGGCATTGCTTGCCATTTTCCAAGGGGGGAGGGGAGTAGTCGGTCAAACACAATCTCACGCTTTAACAACTCCTCCCACCCCTTATCCTCTACTAATACACCCCCACCCTTCTATCTACCAGCATCCCTTCCTTTTATCTGGCTCGCTCCTATTTCCCCCCACACCTGTATTTAACCCTTCATTGGATGGCCACCGCAATCTCACCACGTAAACGTGATAAACTCTTTATTGACCTCCAGGATTCTTTACAAAGAAATAAACCAGGGAAATATATGTGCAGTAAGTTAGGGGTGACCTAGCTTACTTTCTCATAGTGTTTTAATGTTGTTTTTGAAAAACACATTTTTTTTAAAAGTTTGGATTGTTATGTGGCAAAATATAAAAATTAATTTTATCTCGTTATTCTTGAGCAGAACTTTAATTGCTAAATGATTTACTTATTTTGAATATCATTAACTGTAAGCTTAGAATGTTTATTTTAAAATTTATATTTGACCGTTTCTAAACAAGAATTAAATATTTAACAAAACTTAATGTATTGAAACAAGGAGATGTATTTTACCAATTACTTTTTAATCTAGCCATAGAGTATGCTATTAGGGTAATGCAAGCGAGTAAGGAAGGGTTGACATTAAACGGTAAAGTTCAGCTATTAGGATACGCAGGTGAATTAGCTTTGTTAGATAATAAAAAGGAAGCTGTTGTAAGAAATGCAAACATTTTATTAGATGCTAGTAAGGAAATAAGTTGCGGGGTGAATCCCACATATAGCACAGATTGAGGACGATAATTTATAGATTACAGCGAACAATATATCACTTGACATGTCGAGAAAGTTTAAATATTTAGGGACAATTTTAATTAGCAATAGCGGCATTGGTATCAAATTTAGGAGAAAAAAAAACATTCTGAAAATGTTTGCTATAAAGTTGTTGATCCCTCACCTGCTTTCAAGGAATGTAAAACTCAGAATATACAAAACAATAGTTTTACCGGTTGCTCTTTATGGGTGTGAAACATAGTGTCTTACCTTAGAGCAGAGGTCCCCAACCCTATGCCTGCGGGCGCCATGGCGCCCACCGAGCCTTTTGCGTCCGCCCGCCACTTTTTGGCCACAGCTGAAAAGTTCTTGACTAATAGTTTTAATCTGTCACTTTTCTGACAAATATCAAGTTTGTGCTTATCTCCAGGTATGCTGTTCTCAAGAAGTTGGTGATTAAAAGCCCCCCTCTTTCCAATACCTCCCTTTCATTCTTCTTTCTTTGGTGGCTCATTTACAAAGTGTACTTTTACTCGGAACTANCCCCCCCCCCATCTCTTTCCAATACCACCCTCTCGTTTCTCTTTCTTATGTCGGCTCATTTAAAAAGTGTACTTTTACTCGGAAAGGAACTACAATTCTAATAGTTTCAAGCTGAAAGATTTTGCTTTTTCCTAATCTCAAAGACCTCCCCTCCCTCTGTCCATCGTTCTCCCCTAACTCACTAATCCATTCTAATACTTCCTATTTCCTTTGTAAATATCTTGAAATGAGTCTACCCAGCTTTGTTATCTGATTAAATACAGAGTAAATATATTTATTTTAAAAATGTACCAAAGCACCAAAATGGTGGCTAGTATTTAAATATTTCCTTGTCTTTATTTTGGTCTCGTTAAAAAAGTAAATAAAACGGTATTTTTTAATTTATTTTTTGTCAAGTTGAAGGGGGTTGAACCCCCCTTACCCCATGGCTACGGCCTTGAATATTACCCACAACCACATGTAACGTCACAATCGCTGTTGGAAACTTAACATGGCTGTTGACCTGTCGTGTGTATAGCGTTGAGGCTGAACTATGAGCCTGGCGGGATTTAGAAATTTGCCTTGGAAAAAGTAATTGGTGCCCGCCGCAATACCGTTAGTTTTGAATGTGCTCTAAGGTACAAAAAGGTTGGTGACCTCTGCCTTAGAGGACGAAAATAAACTTAGGATATTCGAAAACAAGTTTCTTTGGAAGATATTTGGTCTAACAATGTATGCTAATACTGGAGTGTGGAGGAGGCTACATAGCGATAAGTTACATTCCCTATACTCATTACAAATCAGTGTTAGGATAATCAGGTCTCGTAGATTACGAAGGGTAGGACATGCAGCGTGAATGGGAGATTCTAAAACCTTGTTCAGGGTATTGACTGGCAAACCCAATGGAAGGTGAGCATTGGGAATACATAGACGCAGATGGGAGGATATCATTAGAATGGACCTGAAAGAGATAGGGTTTAATGAGATGGACTGGATATAACTAGCTTAAGATAGGTATAGGTGGCGTACTTTTGTAAATATGGCATTAACTTTCGAGCTCCTAGTGCCATGGAGTAAGTAAGTAACCAATATTATTTTTACTTAAAACATACATAGCGTAAGTGCACCACCCATTTCAAGGGGTAATATTATCACAATGCTTCATTTATTTTCGGAATGGCAGTTCTAAATCATCAACACCACTAGAAAATCAGCATCTCTATTATTATTTTATGTTGCGAAGTAATTAAAATGGACTTTATTTATTTGAGGAAGGCAATCCCCATGTTACTTTGATTACTTTGATATTTGAATTGAAATATTTCACGTTGTTTATAATGAGCCAATTTCACCTTCATATACATTTTTTTCAATCCATAAAACTTCAATTGTAAGTTTTTTTTAACTATAAAGGGACCTATCACCTCTATTTTTATGCGAGCCAAATTCTAACATAACAAACCATTTTTAAACACTGCGGGACCTGAGCGAGTGTCAGAAGTTTCACCGTTTCCCCACTATCTATAAGAAATTTTAAGTACCATTCCTCTCAATTCTACATTATATACCCCGACTCTCTTAGTGTAAATATGTGGACAGGTAGTAAGACGCGCAGTATCCACAAAATTCTATAAACAAATATTAATTTCTTAGAGACACCCGCTAGGATTTATCAAAGGTCCCTTCAGTAGATAGAGGCCTCCGATCCACTGAACTATGGATGTAAGACATTCATTGGTTTTTTGTGTTAAGTGTTACGCGCGAGATCACTAGTTTAATACACATTTTTATTTTCAAACAATATTGTTCAACAGTGGTTCTCTAATTAACTCA
The DNA here is from genome assembly GCA_902151455.1 of Timema bartmani. Lineage (NCBI taxonomy): Eukaryota > Metazoa > Arthropoda > Insecta > Phasmatodea > Timematidae > Timema > Timema bartmani. Next base: position 414,401 of record CABFWB010000021.1, on the reverse strand, counting down.
TGAAAACAGTAATTTTGATTAGATTGTAAATTAAAAGTCAGATTCCCTTTGCAAACTGACATTAAAAAAAGAAATATTAATTCGAATACGCTAAACATCTCACCATCATACAAACCAAAATTTAAAAGGAAACCTTGGGTCCAGAATACTAATTAACATTATAATACGCACAGTCAAAAAAAAAAGTGTCACAATCACAATTAAAGAATTATTGTGGAGCATTTATTCTAGTCGCATTTTGCTATTTTGTAATTTTTGGACGTGTTGTTTGACAGTTCTCACTAACACGAAGATCCCCCACCCTTAATGTTACAACAGTCCAACCAGGGATGTGAACTGTTTTTAAAACAGGTGGTATGCATTCTGCTTGGATAAAATCCTCACACTAGCACTCTATAGAATACTTGGTGGAACAGTTTCAATTGCCCCTGCACCATTAGATCAACAAGGTTGAATGTATGTTCGCTACCTTTCAGATTAAACTAAGTGCACAGTTGCCAATGTCTGTAGCCATTAATAGGCATTTATAGTTAATTATCTAAGTATTGTGACCGTTGTATTGAAGGTCTATGAATAAATAAATGCATCCTAATTAATATTTTTAATTGCTATATTTTTTTATTATTATTAATTTTAGTCGATGTATTTATGTAGAATGTGGGTGAAAGTTTATTACTTTATTGCAAGGCAATGATTTTACTTTATATTATTTGATCACCCTAGGCTTTACAGCTAGTTTAGAATATTAGTCTTTGATTAAAACTAACTACCAAATTTCAATCTCGAAAACTTGTTATGAATGTGGCAACGTTGTATAATTTTTTTTAATCAGTGTTTAAATTACTCTAAAATCATTATATTGTTACCTACTACGTGTAATATATCTATAAATATGTTTACACATTTTTAGTAAAATTTTATATCATGTTTTACGAACTATTTAATTTAATTTCAAGTCTAATTAATAATAGTTATGTTAAATCCGTGACAGGCACTAAACAATCAACCGAGACCGCACCAACAGTGCTTACAGTTGCGTTATCAGCCAATAGATGGCTCTGCCGTGGAGCGCGCGAGAGAGACTACACGCATTGTCGGGCTGTTTGAAGGTGTAATGAAAGAAAAACCATCAGTCTCGCGCACGCTTTCGTAGTGGTCTGAAGTACTTCGTGGATTAATACTGTGACAGTGGTACGAACATCGTGTATTAATATCAATACTTTTGTTTACGACTCTATTAATTTGTGTGTGATATTTAGAAGGTGTTTTGAAGAAACGTTATTTCTAAGTAACTTACGAGTTTATTTTCTGCGAGAATGGTGGATACAAATACAATCATCGAAGGGACGGTGAAATTTCGTGATGGAAAAAAGGTAAATAACAAATTTTATTAACTATATTAATTTTTAGAAATTCCTGTTCCTACACGTCTCTGATATACTGACTAAATAAGACCCGCCTCGGTGGCGTAGTTGGCTAACGCGCTAGTCATGTTGAGCTCGACTGCCGAGGACGGGGAGATCGAGTTTCGAATCTCGGTCAGGTGAACTGAGGGTGGTTTTTCCTAAATGGTTTTCCACTCTCCCTCCACGCAAAGGTGGGTTCACCTCCTGTAAATTCAACCATCCCAATTCCTAATCCATTAGCGTAATTAGTACTTAAGCGTATAGCCCGAACGGGTAGTAAGGCGTGGTGCTAAATAATAATAATAATAATAATAAACTAAATAAGTAATACATTTCATGATTATTACTACAAAATTGTGTTCTTAAGAATTAAAGATACATTGTATGAATGTATGAAATGATATCTAGTAAGAATATTTGCAAACAAATATTTCACCGATAGTAAGATTAAATATTTATGTCATTAACATAAATTTGTTAGTTATGTTTTAATTGTGATCATGTGCAGCTATAACATTATTAAAATACAATCTTCAAACTAATCTTATGCGATTTTTAAACTAATTGGTTTGATTAATCACCATTAAGAGACAGTCACTAAAGAAGCTAATCTACTTCATTTAAATATGGAAATTTAAAAATAAAAGGTATCTTCTCCAAGATATTAATTTTGAGATATAATGTTTATCATTTTCTCAAACCTATCAAGGCCTTTAATAACTATAGATAAATATTACCATTTTAAAATAATACCACTAGTTTTTTACAAGGTGAAACCACATAAACGTAGAAAAATAGTTTATTTTTAGGTTATCTAATAAATAATCATACAGTAATTAATTGATATTAAATGTACACGATTGAAAATATATCTAAAAGAAAAATGTCCCTTTAAGATAACCTGGTTCAAACCCGGCTATCTGCCCGCTTTGGTGGCCACACAGTCTAAGGTACTACTCTCACAATATACTAGAGTGCCATAGACGGGTAGGTCGAGGTACGAACCCGGTTGGATGCACTGAGTGTTTTTTCCTAAATAGTTTCCCATTCTGGCGCTCAACGCAAATGAGGGTACATTTCCTCTAAATTCAACCTTTCTAATCCTTATCACATTAGTGTAATTATAATGCAGGTGGGTCACAGTTTATCCGGACTACCCTGTGAGAGTGTTCTAACTGCCAATAGCTCTGCTTTATAAAGCCAATATTAATATTATCTAAGTACTTGGGATTGAACATAAACTCTTCAACTTTGTTCTATCGTCGCTGGATTGGCCAAATTTCTTTCAATCTTTTAACTCTACCTTTTTTTTATATGTTTGCTTCTTGTTCTTTGATGCGTGTTCTCATTTGTTGTTTTTTTTCCCTCCTCTTTTTTTCAGTGGAAGTCCAGGTGGTGCGTTATGAGAAAACTCTCTCCAGTTGCAGGTATGTGACTATATATACATCCTATGTACGCTTGCGTGTTGCCAAAAAACAGTTCGACATGCTACCGACAGGACTAAATCCACACTTGTGCGCACTAGAACCAAATGTCAACCTTATCTAGTCTGGTTGGCCGGAGCTCGATCTCAGCGGGGTGGGCTGGATTCTTACATGCGAGTTTGACTGTTTTCCCATCCTCTACACACGCGAATTCTGATGAATTTCCAATTAGTTAGCCTTCTCATCATTAACTCGTAGATTGAGGCGCCTACAATCTTGATGTTAAATGTTAATTTTGTTAAGGTGGGGTGCTAGTGAGCGTGAGTTTAGGGCAGTATTTTCGAAGTTTTTATACCATAAACATTTATTTGGCCAAAATAAATCAAATATTTCTTCTATAGAAACATAGAGTTTAGTTTTCCGCACATGCTAATCTCAACAGTTCTTTAATATCTGTCAAGGGTGTCCTGGAATTTAGTGACAACTTTTTCTCTGCATTTAAAATGTTTGTCACAAAATGCCGCTATGCTCATGCCAGATATTCAACAACTGTTGAGATTAGCATGTGCGGAAAACTAAACTCTATGTTTCTATAGAAGAAATATTTGATTTATTTTTGCCAAAAAATGTTTATGCTATAAAAATTGCAAAATTAATGCACTAAACTGCCGCTTTCTAGCACCCCACCTTAATGAAATAACCGAGTAAATAAAAATAACATATGTAGTGAAAAATATATCTATGGACTGCAATTAACCTAATCTTTTTAGCACTGCGTCTTACCGCTACTTACCGTTTGGGTTATACGCTTATCTACTAATTACGCTAATGGTTTTAGGGATTAGGAAGGTTATATTTAAAGAAATTGTGCCCTCATTTGCGTGGAGGGAAAGTAAGAAACAATTTTTGAAAACTCACCCTCAGTAAATCCGACCGAGATCTGAACCTATATTTCCCCGTCATCGGCAGTCTAGTCTATTGCGAGAGTAGCGCGTTAGACCACGCGGCCACCGAAGTGGGTAGCTTATGCCGGGATCACGATCAACTTAGCGTAACGTTCACTTAAAGTTAACTTAACGTATGTGTGATCACGATTCACGTAACTTAACATAACAACTCAAGCCAAACATCTTTATTCTCGAGTATGATCTGTGATTTGTACTAGTTGTATAGTGATGATCTGTGAATGTTTACAGTTTTCAATCGATATAATAAATATCTACTACAAAACCTTTTTTGATAAATTTAGCTTTTCGTTTTAGTTTAATTATTTTGTTTCAATGTCTGATCACTAGAACTTACGCTAAAGAGTAAACATTGGTCATAATACCAACAAATGAGTTACTAAATAGCCCTGTTGACGTCACTTGCATAATGATTGGCTGGCTAGGTCACGTGATACCCTTCAAGTAACGTTTACTTAAAGTAAAAGACCTCCCAGGACATCTCTTACGTTAAGTTAACTGCAAGTCAACGTTAAGTTAACTGCATCGTGATCGCTTCCATTTAAACACATGAGGAGATCCTTTACGTTAAGTTACGTTAAGTTAACTTTAAGTTAACGTTAAGTTGATCGTGATCCCTGCATTAACCTAATGTTACTATCATTGGAAACTTGTGTACGTATGCCTCATCTGTGGTCACGATTGTTCGAGTTTTTGCTTAAGACAAGTACTAAACACCACAGAGAGCATGGTTTGACCAATGAGGTTGAACATCCTTAATTCAACTTAACACTAACTTCTCTGTTCTAAATAAAATAGCGCCAGCTATAAACAGGCCTAAGTTTTGTTGAGAAAATCAGGTAACATTCCCTCTCCTCCTCCTAGTCCCATTAGATAGTCAACCTATTACTAATGAAACACATACACATACATGTGCACTCCTGGTAGAGTATGGCATATAGAGGGACCCAACATATGTTACCATTTCCACGACCATATGGATCACATTACATGATTAACATGAGAGTAGGGGACCGAGGTCGGGTTATCGTCGTCATTATGCGAGCCGTGTGTGTGTGTGTGTGTGTGTGTACCATGTATCGTTACCATTCGGGAGCTGTGCCATAGCCGGTTACTAGGTACGGTATATACAGTGTAGCTAAGGTCTTATGACGTCACCACGTGAACAAGTAGCTGGTCTACTAGACTGGTGGGCCACTACAAGTTGAGTGACAGACATCGAAATTAAAGTCAAAGTTGTGATAAAAGCTACGACTCAATCGTACACACTCTTATAATATTATTATTCTGATATTACTATTATAGTTTGGAACAACGTTTTCAAAAGTTGGTTATTGGTTAGCCACCATTAAATTATTTTTCCCCTGAAATACAAGTAAATAGCGTTATAAATCACGTACACTTCCCAGATACCCATTTCTGAACCATTTCAAATTTTTTTTAAATCAGTCGTCAGTAAACTTCCCTCAAATGAGTTTTTCGTCAATGAACAAATATGTAGTGTTAAGTATCTTCTAGAATATTCATTAGATATACAATATTAACAAAAGAATTAAATGCATTTTTGTAAACTTATCTTAATTTAAGAGTGAATTTTTAAATCAATATATCACTTCGTGGTATAATCATAAAACACATAAAACAATTAATCATAAAGTTTGAACAAAATCCATCAAACCGTTTCGATTGTAGCCGCGTGTACAGACAGACATAAGGTGATACATAAGTGTAAAATGCACTGTTGTTAGATCGGTGTCTCATAAAATGTCATCATCTCGTGCTCTAAAAATGTTCACGATTAGAAAACTTTCTCTACATAGGATGTAAAAAATACGGACAGGAATATACTGTAGCTTATTTATTTAATTTTCAATTTCACTATTCTTCCTTCCGATTCTTCATGAAAAGACGTAGGAGGAAGGGGGTGGAGTAAAGGAGGATGGGAACTAAGGGGGTGGATGGGGGGGAGGAGGAACTATCTCCATGAACCAACTTGTAGGAGTTTTCCTTCCTTGGTGTGTCAAGCAGTCTTGAAAATTNCTCTTAACCCAATTTCGATGCGTCTCAGAGACAGCCTCTCCCACCCCTACGCCCCCCCCCCCTTACCCTTTCACGGTCTCTCCGTGGAACGATCTGTAGACTTTCAATCGAATTTGCATACTGCTCAGATCCTATTTGTATAGAAATGGCACTTATTTATTTTTTCTGTAGCGAAAACTTCTTTAAATTCAAATCACTCTGAAGAGACTGTTTTTTGAGGATACGATACATCATATACTTTGAGCTATTGGACCATTATCACCAACTTTCTATCTTTATTTTGTGAAATAACACATTTTTTATTTAGTTGTATTGGTAACAGTGACAATGTACTCAAATAAGGTTTTTTTTAGTTTCTTAGGTAAAAAATATGTTGAAATGCAAATCATGCTATATTTTTTCATTAGGTTTTAAAACTGCTGATATATCGCTTTAAAACTAACACTAACGCAAATGTTATTTGTTAATTAAGTAAGTTGCGTAAACAGCTCATTGTGTCACGATTATGTAGAATCATTTAGAACGGTAGGTTAAGCAAGGACTAATTAGATGATTAATAAGATTAAACTCGTTTTTTATACTATTGTTGTATTGTAGTAAGCGGGAACTGATAGAATTTTTTCTGCTTCGCTGATATAACCAAATTAGAAATATTATTATTTAGAGCCGCATCTACGGGTAAACGGACCAGATATGTGGCTCATCTTGTCTGGTTTGCTGGTGGTAGAAAAGCCTGGGTTCGAGTCCCAAGCAGGCGTTTTTTCCCCAAGATAGTTTCCCCCTCTCCTAGGCAAATGTGGGTATATTTTCTCCCAACACCAACTTCCTCTACCCCTAACGCCAGTAATGTATTTAAATATGGATATCCCGGACGGGTAGTAAGACGCAGTTGAATATAAAATAATTATAATTTTGTTTTCGTACTCTCTATCTTACTATATGTCTGGAATATCGAAGTATTTAAACTATTTAGGGTAGAAATTGAGGAAGGCAGAACTTTATAGAATGTGCATCCACATTTGCGGGAAGACGCATGATTGGAAACAGTGTAAGGGAAAATATATCCCAAACCACCCAACTGGGATTAGAAATATGACCTCTCCGTCATCGGTAAACCAGGCTAGTTGAGACTTACGCCTATGTCCACGATGGGTCTACTGGCTAGGGTTTTCAATTAAATGAATAAATAAAATATAATCATTTTATTATTATTAAATCTATGCTTAACATAGTCATTAATGGCTCAATCTAAGGAATAGGGATTGGGAGGGTAGTTTTGATGATGTGCGGCTAGCCTATATTTGAGGAGAAAGGGGAGTGAAAAAAACACGTTAAGGCATAACACGTTGAAAACTCCCCTCCAATGAACCTGTCCGGGGTTCGAACCACGACCGTCACTACTTATCCCATCAATCGAGTGTCGATGACTTTTAGACCGTAGTATCACTGGTGCGAATGTTGAGTCATAAGGTTTTACAACTTTATTTTTGAGTTCTTGATATTGACCGTGTTTGTAAATTATTTTAAAATGAGTGTGTGTTTTTACTAGAAGTAATACTTTCTGTTTTTATTTTGAAACTTAATATTTTAAATGTACGCTTTAAATTTAATATATTGGTATTTGATAAAATAATCAGATGAAATCATACTTTATTATTATTCTATCATCGTGACTAAATATTGTCAGGTTTGGAGGAACAAATTTATACCGCCATAGTTTAATTGATCGTTTGAATTAATTTCCAATAAATTAGTAAATGAATGGGCGCGTCAACTTGTCCACCCCGTTTTCGATTACGAGTGTCGTGTGTTGGTTAGTGCTCGGTTTAGTCGTCACTGTTGTCATTACAAGAAAATTATTGTGGTTTAATCATGTTCAAGCCTACTCCATATCAATTAACTTATCTAGGTTTGAAATCGGCTGTCACTCTACCTTGCATAGCTTGATTTTCTCGCGAATGAACATTTGGATCACCTTTTAGAAAATACAAACTTTTTTTTGCGGTCAACATTGATAACAATTTACTATACTATTAGTGTTATTTTATAGATAATGATAATAATCCGTCAAAATTGACAATTGCGGATCATATGACTTGGTAGATGAATACAAAAAAGTAGATCAATACACTTTTTCTAGACGTCAGACATGTTGAGTATAGCTCACAGCGGTGGACACGCGAACTAAGGTGACAAATTGTTAAGTCCGGTTTACCGGAGACGAGATCAGGGCTCGAATCCAGAACAGTTTGAATTAGGATTTTTTTAAAAATTTAAAATAGTTTTCCACTTATATGCAAATGCGGGTGTATCTACTATAATTGATGCCTTCCTGATCCCTATGTCATTAGTGTGATTACATTCGAATGATCCTGACAGGTATTTAATTGAAGTGTAAAAAAGATCCAATAATTAATAAATAATTTATGCTACTTAACATTGTATGAAACCGTATTAACATTTTTGTTACTTTGATCATTTATTTTAAATATTTAATATGTATTTGTATTTTAAGGGTAGGGAACAGTAGCTCAATGGATTGAAAGCTTATCATCACGAATAAAACTAGAGGAATTTTATAAAATAAAATCAATAGGTGTATTTCTCTCAAAAAATAAATACCTCCAAATTAAAAGAAATAATTGAATCGTTTCAAGGCCTAAATTAATACCAAAAAAATCAAAAAACTAAGCTTAATATTGTACTATGCATCATCACACGACCTTTCATACTAAAACTCGGGGTCGTGTGTTCGATTCCTGGCATTGTTGAACATTTTACTCTTAAAGGAACTAGAATTTACTATTTTATATTGTGATGAATAGAAAAATGAAATACCTGATTCTGTGGTGAAATAATCTAAACTCTGCAATAGACCGAACCGTAGAGTACGAGGAGATCGGGGTTCAAGTCCTGGCTGGGTGTACTGACGGTGTTTCTTATAAATGGTTTTCTACTCTCCCTCCATGCTAATTCAGGTACATTAGCGCTAAATTAAACCTTCCTCATCCCTAACACCTGATTGTAATTAGCTCCGAATCGTTCAACCCAAACAGTTAGTAAGACACGTTGACAAAAATAAAATAAGCTGAGAGACCAATTATTGTTTCTGTTCCAGGGTTAAGCTAGTTTGTAAATCGTATGCTGATATAATCGGCTGGCTCAGAAAGTGAAAAAATAAAATAGGATTGAAGAGCATTGTTTGGGTCGAAAAAGTGTAGGAATATTTATTACATTTCGTTCCAAGAAATGTGATCGGTAAATTACTTTTGAAGGTACTATACATAATATTTCTTTAATCAAATTAATTTAAGATCTCTTTATTGCATTCATAGTCTTGTATAATAGATAGAAGTGTAACTTGAATATGAGTTAAGAGCATAAGTAACTCAGTCAGCATATAAGTGTTGCGTTAAGACAAATGTCCAAGGTTATCATTCCAATAAAGGGAATCTTTATTATTATACCTCAATTTTCTTACGAAGTAATGTACGAGTAAATTACTGCTAGAAAAAGTCACTAGATCTTCTTTTGTGTCAACTGATGTGCTACGCAGTAATCCTTTTGATAAACATTATAAACAATTTTAAAATAATTCTAATACTATTGTCAAATTCTATCAACATTGAACGCAAAACGTATATTTGTATTTTCTAAAATGTGCCCCATGTGTCCATTATTTTTAAAAAAATAATCGAGGTATCGATAGTAGTTCTGTGAACAGACCACGCTCCCTTCATGTTTGGAATTTTAACGTATTGAAATTTCGTAGACCTAATGCCTAGTACATCTTTTTAAGAACTATTATGTTCTTATCACTTTTTAGGCCTGTCCACGACAGGTTTATTTTAATATTAACCAGCCTATCAAAACCTATCCTTCAATTGATAAGCGCATGTAGTGTTAGGGTTTGCTTGTAAAACAGTATATTTTGGTTGTGAGAGTTGATAAAGTGGGAGCGAACTATATTAATTATATTTTTACTAAATACATAAACACGTTTTATATTAATAGGCCACGTACAAATTGGATATTAAAATGGTCTGGGAAGATAAACAATGCTCGGGGTTTGACCTTGAGACTAATTAATAGTAATAATTGAGAGCCCTAGTTTAACTGGGAACTTCCTCTCTCTCTCTCTCTCTCTCTCTCAAATTAAAGGGGATGCCGGGGTCTATAGGTACCAAATCGAGTGTCGGTAAGAAATATGCATTACCTTAAGATATACCTATTTAAATTTCTGAATGGATTATAGTTTTTTATCCAATTTTGTCACTGTAAGGCAGTTTCATTACATATACCCTGTTTAGTATTTAAATACCCAAGGAGCATAATTATACCCCCTATTTTTAAGTTGAACTTGTGAAGTGGTATTGCAGAGGGTAAAAAAGCTTTACTGGATAGTTGCATTTTCCCCGCTCATCCTTAAAGTTGACTGATCTCATACTAATGTAGCAATGGACCTTTCCTTCTAAAATATTAAATACCTCCTAATTTATTTGTGCAACTTCGTCATTTCATAGACACAGAATGTTAATTAGAAATATTAGTTGGGCTCAGCCTATTTCCAAATGTTTCGTGAGCTAATGAGCTCTGTGTAATACTTCCTTTGGCCCTTCTCTTGATAGTTTTTTCAAGCTACATTTTTTTTCAGTTTTTCAATCTTTCAATTGCATTAGCTTTTAACAGAAGCTACTGTCGATTTCCCTTATATTATTTTTATCTTGATAATTTTAAGCTCCTTCCATAGCTGAGAGTATTTAATACTTGTCTGAACGATTGCTATCCTATTTGCATGCAGAAAAATTGGTAAAAATTACCAAAAGTCATACCCCAACAGAATTTTTTTTTCCTCCCAAATGGTAAATGATTATTCATTATAGTCTATTAGACATCAAATGATTGGCTGCATCTAATGCATGGTTCGTAGTCATGGTTGACTCATCCCATATTAGCACTTTGGCTTATGATGACGATTACCTCATTACTGGCATCCCAAAGCGATGTTTTGTTTTGCGTTCTACGTCAAATACATTCTGCTACAAACTCTTTCTTCCTTGTTCATGTAAGACATAACTTCGATGATTTCCGGAAGGGTATGTGGAGGCTTCCTTTATTTAAAGTCATCCTACTTTCTCCTTTGTAAAATTAGTATGTCTTATACATCTTGGAAAGCCAACTTTTCACAGTCAAAATATCAGGGAGTACCGGTATGATTATCACGCTTTCTGGCAAAGTCCTCTTTAAATATATCAAGAAAGTTTCTCACGGCACCATAGGCTTGGCATATGAAGCAAATATACAAATTAAGGCAAAGATCTGCTTGAAAGGTTATATCGTGTTCACTAAAATAGCTTCTTTCTGTCAATGTATTCTCTTTAAAATAAATTAAAATTAAATTAGCATTGTAAACTAGCTCAAGATAGGAATAGGTAGCGTATTTGTGTACTGCTGCGGCAATGAACTTTCGAGTTCCTGATGCCATAGAGTAAGTAAGTAAATACGTACCTAACGTAATATAGTGAGTGAAAACAGCTCTTCACACTTTTCAATTTCCTTCAGACGCAAATCGATTCCAGCAAATAGTTTAGCCAATTCAATTGTTTGTATGTATGTGCTAGTTCTGTATTGTTCTGTTCTCTATGGGTTTTTTTTTTTGGTTCAATTTAATGTCCGCGCGATGAAGCGGCTGGGAATTGGATTGTGACGTGGCACTGGCTGCTTGTGTGTGTTGGTTTAGTTTGCTATGTATTTGTGAGGCAACAGAACGTCAACTTGTAGACCTGTTAATTAAATTGCACCCCGTGCGGAGCATGGGGGCAAAGGGGAAGGCTTAGAGCTTATGTCACCATATCCCACTTTAATTTCCCAGTTTTAGACAGGTTCAAAAGGTTACGGATATATTCGCCCTTTGGCACAAAAGGGTAAGAGATCCGACTCCAAGCGTAAAGGGGCCTTTATTTGAACACAGTTTGACGCCAAATATAATAATATAACTATGATTTTGGTCTTAAGGCTCAAAGTTTAGAATTCAAGTTATGCCTAGTGTTTACTATTAAAGTGATCTGGTTCAAGGTTAAGTTGGTTAAAGTGAATTCGTTGGCTGATATACTCGTGAGTTGACGTTTTAAATCAAATTCCATTTTATATACATTTATAAATATATCTATGTACATAAAACTAAAATATTAGACTATACGGGGAGTTTCAAGTGGAATAGAAAATATTTGGGAATGTTGTAGTATTGATTAATCTGTGTAAAAAGTTAATATAAACATGTCCAATTATCACTGGATGCGGAGGTACAGCTGACTCAAACTAGTGCTGGTGCAATGGAACTACTTTCACCCGTGAAGGTATCAACTTTAGCCGCAGCTCAGATTGGTGGTTCGGCAAAAATACACACGCCACTGTAGAAACAAATTTTCAACGTCGTGTCTCTGTAAACGTGTAGTATGGTATGATCAACAATCCGGTGATTGGGCCTGTTGTGTTTCAAAATCATCTTACAGGATCCATTTATCCATAATTTCTGCAAAACGAACTTTCACTAGTATTGGAGGAGGTTCTCTTGGCTACAAGTATTGGTATGATTCTTCAGCATGACGAATCTCCTGCACATTACAGTCGTCAGGTGACACCATATCTAAACCTATCTTTACCTGAACGATGGATCGGCCTTGCTGGTCCTGTTCATTGGCCATCAGGGTCTCCAGACTTCACTACTTTAGATTATGGTCTGCGGGGATGGATGGAAAGCCAAGTATACAAATAAAAGGTAAATACAAGAAAAAAAATTGCTCACTCGCATTATGGATAGTGCTGACCTGATAAAAGAACGCCCAGACTACCTCAGAAAAACAACATGTACTTTTACAACAAGAGTTACAAAGTGTATTGAGGTTTGCGGTGGGATATCCAACATTTATTGTGAACTGTAGATTATTTATTAATTATTTATGCCTTATGTTATCTTTGAAACAGTAAATGAACACAAGTCAGTCACTTATAGTTCTTTAATCACTCTAATAAAGGCTTTATACGCACCAATTTCAAACAGTTGTATGTCCGTATCCATCGAGAACTGAACACATGTTTATATACACTTTTTACTCAAAATAATTAATACTAAAATCTTTAAAAAATTTGCTATTCCCCCTGAAACATCCTATATATTGATCGGTGATGTTTAGGAATTTATCAAAATTACTTGCATCAATTTCATATCTTAGTTTCAGTTGAACACTGTGTGTTGCAGTGTTCACGTGATCTAGAGCAGTGTTTCCCACCCTGGGGCGTTTTTTATTTTAAGGGGAGCGGTAAATTGTAAGGGGGCTCTAAGAGGGCGTTTAGGTTCTTATGAAATCTACAGAAATAATTTATGTTAATAATAACATGCAATAATATATTTAATAAAAGGCTCTTAGACATATTTTTAAGTAATTATGTTTTATAATTTTGACAGTATGTTTACTTACTTATGTTTATAATTATGTAATATAAGTTGTGTTTTAACGTGTGTTTTATTCATTTGGAATATAAGTTAGCAAAAAAAAGTGCAGTTATTTTGCGACCATGTTTTTTCAAACAAGAATTCTTGTCCATCTAGTAACATAGACCCATTGATCAAAAGTGTTGACAAATTTGAGACTTTTGTTAGGTAATAAATATTACATTATTTGTTCTCTTATTCTTTTTTTAAATCTGGGACTTGATTTGTATTTATCTTTTCCGTGGTACTTATATTTTCACTAGAAGCTTTTAAAGGAAATTAACACAAATTTATTAAATTTAATTATAATCATTTAGTTTGAAATATTTAAATATGAATGTAATAGTACAATGAAACATTAATTTAAGCTATTACCGCTAATCTCACCATGTTTATTCCATTTAACCTGAGTGGGGTAGGGGGTGGTGTAGCCAGCATCCAATTCTCAACAGTTGGCACTAAGTTGGAAAATGTCTGTACCAACTGTTCTATAAAGCATCATATTCACGATGTTTTGGATCGGCTGTGACGAGGTAGTCTAGGTTTCAATTTTGTCTGGGTGAATTAGTACAGTAAAATTAAATATAGTTTTCTCCGGTAAAAACCCACAAGCCACCCTTAGACATAATTGTGAGATTCCCATCCCTTCCCCATGATGATACTGGTTTATCTCCTCTAAAACTATCCTATTCATCTTTTATTAATCTTGGCTCTTCGTCCTCTTTCTAATTCCTGTCACTCTGCTGACGTGATAGTCTTGTGAACGCGGTTATTGGCTTCTGTCATGAATATTTATTCGACGAAAAGACTGACAAATTAATATTTATGTACACTTTGTTTATCCTGAAAGGTATCAAACTACCCCTGAGGGTTCCACTACGGTGTAGCTTAAAATATAGGACCATAGTGTAACCAGTTTACTTTGCAGGGTAAGCGGAGTGTACCCCATATTCATTACATTTCTCATTTCTATATTTATAATAATTATTGACAATGTTAAGTTACTATGCTTACATAAGGCATAGGGAAAATACATTTTACAGACGTATTACGCAACATATTTTTGGAGTTAATTTTTATTTCTTAAATTCACACCTCCACAATATATTACTGTGAATACTCATAGTATCCAGAATATTATATCCGTACCTCCACAATGTAACACTGCGAGTACCCATAATGTAAAAAAACATTCTAGCCATACCTCCAAAATGTCTTACTGTGATAGTACTCTGTATAATATTCAGGTTATTCTAATATAAACTTATTTCTGGATTCGGAAACGGCTTTCTAGCCTTCAAAACCTTCGAATACAAACAGGAGGGTGTTAAGATGTTGAGTTTAGAGTGTTTGGGGGAGGAGGGGGAGTGGGGGGAGGAGGGGGACTGTCCACATGTTTGCTAGAATCGGAACTCAATCACCGTGAAATTAGCCTATCGTGCCGATACTGGGGCTATCCTAGCGACCACATCAAAGTTACCCGGCTATGAATGCGTGATAATGGTCCCTCTGTATTTGAAGAGGTATTGAGAGGGGTAGTGGGTGGATATCCCCATGGGTATAGCGGGGATGAAAGGGATAATATTAAATTAGATAATTGAATAAATATTAAATTTGAAGAAAGTGAAAATTTTAAAAGCATTTCAAATAACGTCACTTTAATGAACATCACTGAAAGTTCTTGACGTAAGTTCAGGGCTAAACTAAAAAAAAAATACCATTTACTATAAATATACATACTAAAAATAACTTTTTATGTTAAACTTACTTTTTTCCCCATACACTCATTTCCCCCATATAACCCTATTCCTTAGGAACAGTTATTTTAACTACTAGAGTATATGAAATGAATTTAGTTCTGTAGACGAGTAATTGTAAGTTTAATGGATGGTAAAACTCGCATCAGAGGTCGAATGGTCTAAGGCAGTGGTTCTCAAACTATTTTATCCCATGGAACTCTATAAAAGCTACGAGACCTACTGAAGAACCCCTATGTTTTCATATCTCATTCCCTTTTCCTTTACAACAAGTTTTTGAGCTTCAACTAAAAAGTGTATAGTTGAGTTGTAATCCTATGCTATGAATTGAGACTAAAACAAAATTAATTTATTTCTTACATTAATGTTACATAATAATTTACATGAGAAAAATAATATAACTTCAAAAGATACTGTTACTTATCCAATTTTTAATAATTTTTTTTTAGAATTTAATGATGTTAAAAAAGTTATTTCATTTTGTTTTCATTACTAAAATGGATATGCTACTAGTGAGATAGATTTTTATGAATATTTAGAATACAAATTTGGAAGCACTAGAAATGTTTTACCGCCATTACGCTTAATCGTCTCACGTAACCATTAACCTACATTACCCTACTCAGGTTTGGTGTATTGAAGGTGGGGTTTCCTAAATGTTTGATAATGCAAATGCGGGTATATTTACTCTAAATTTTACCTTTCAACTTCATACTCGTTCCTGTAAATATGGGAATAGGGTATTAAAACACGAAGCACAAAAAATATGGGTGAAGTCTTTGCTCGTTGATATAACATCATACCTACCTACTTTTGAAAATATCCTAAACGCAAAGTTACCGGCAAGATTGATCTAAATACATAAAATTGTGATAGTATGAAATTAATTGAAATATTATATTTACTTAGCTCAATTAGAGAGCAGTTATACTAGCTAAGTACAGTAAAACCTCATATAGCTGGATCCTTCGGGATCGATTAGGATATTTGAATAATCTGGAGAAATAATAGTCCATCCATTACTTAGTGGTGGTTGAATGGTCTAAGGCTTTATTCCTGACCAGGTGTACTGAGACTGATTTTTTCTTAAATTACTTTTCACTCTCCCTCTGTGCAAATGCTGGTATACTATCAACATTTAACAGTACTTATCCCTAGCCCATAAGTGTAATTATTTAATATGCGTCTCACCCAAATGAGTAGTTGAATGCAGTGGCAAAAAATAAACTAGTGGGTCTTCTTTATTTTAATGTTTGCCTAGTATCAATATACTCAAATATTTTTTGTCAAGAATTTTCAATTTAGACAAGTAGTGTGACTGAAATATGTTTTGTATATATTTTGTGGTTTCTAAAGAAAACTATAACCAAGAAAACTTTAGCCAAAATGTGTGATATCTTATATTCAAACAGTTGGTGTATGAAGGAATAAGTTTAAATTGAATTATAGATAATTGAAAATGGCTACTTAACTTACAGGCTTTTACAAAAGAGAGTAACAGTGAGGCAACCAATCAGACTGTTCAGCGGGCGTTGGCTGCAGGTAAATCTCCTGTAATATTGGAACACATCTTAACCTAAATACACAAGAAACCGTCCGGATGTACACGATACAAATAGCAACTAAAAGACAGAAACACAACGAGGTTGTGATACTTTAGTAAAGAATGTACGTATATATACATATATATAATACTATTATAATGTGTTACAGGAAAGTTAATATATATTTCGTTATACAAACTTAAATTGTATTCAAATTTTAAAATGTGTTATTTTGTCTCATGTCAAACTAACAAACAAAAACTCTAGTAGTAGGGTGTATTTTAATTTATTTATAATACATTGCATTTAAAAATATACTAATACTACATTTAGACATACTGAGGTTTCCTTAAATTCAATCAAGTCAGTAAAATCCTGAAGTATATTTGTATTTTTTATCTCAACTCACTGGAATTTATTTTCTCGCAAAAAACAACAAACTTTTTTCATGCGTAAAGAACATTTCGAAAAAAATATATATGTCAAAAGAATGAGAATTGTTGACTTTTTAACGCAATACAGTATGTGTAACATTATCAAGAATGAAAGTAGCAGTCCTTTGCGAACACAGAATAATGAAGAGTATGAAGTTGGTAGCATTGTCACGTACCTCTTGGTACAATGGACGTGCTTTTCGGCGCATACACGATGAACATTTAAACAGCACCAAAACAAGGCAAGGGGAAAAGTTTGGCTGTCGGTGAGGGGGGTATATGCAGAAGTGAAGGGAGTTTGGATAGAAAGAGAGAAGAACGATTCTGGCAGAATTGTGTTGGGTTAGCTTTTTGTTATGAAAACTACTTTTTTTTTCCTTACAAATCTCTTGATTTTTATAGATAGCCATTAATTTTTTATTTTACAAAATATGCCAAAACCATTAAAATTAATGTTGGAAATTAGTGTTATTAAATCATTGTATTATTTTTCTAATACGTTGTTTGCAGAAGAAAAAAAGAGTAAACGTGTTCAAGTCACATTATTATTAATTGTGTATGATATAGTATTCTTAACATACATACTGGGTGTATGTCTTACATAACGCTGTTAGGGGACGGATTGTTAATATATTTACATTTGCGTGAAGGGTGGTTGAGAAGCCATTTAGTAAAAACCTCACTTAAGGTGGGGTGCTAGTGAGCGCGAGTTTAGTGCATTAATTTTGCAGTTTTTATAGCATAAACATTTTTTGGCCAAAATAAATGAAATTTTTCTTCTATAGACTAATAGAGCTTAGTTTTCTGCACATGCTAGTCTCAACAGTTGTTGAATATCTGTAATGAGCACAGTGGCATTTGGTGACAAACTTTTTAAATGAAGAGGAAAAGTTGTCATTAAATTTCAGAACACCCTTGGCAGATATTCAAGAACTGTTGAGATTAGCATGTGCAGAAAGCTAAGCTCTATGAGTCTATAGAAGAAAAATTTCATTTATTTTGGCAAAAAAATGTTTATGTTATAAAAACTTCAAAAATACTTCCCTAAGCTCACGCTCACTAGCACCCCATCTTAAGAGTGCCCGCGTGGAACTCAGTTTAGTCTCACTTCGGTGACTCATTAAATATTTACTTGAGGTTGATAATTTTAGTTCTATTTCAACACCTACCAAATCATTTGACTATATTAAAAATAAGTACAAAGGTAAAAGTAAACACTTCTTGTCCCAGCTCGGCACCTGCCGATCATGATTAGCTAGTTGACAGTGACCGCTTGAAAGAACGGATGACCGAATGAGCTTCCTCTAAACTACACTAGGCAAACATACCTTCGTTTATGATCATTTTTAATATAAAACGAAATAGTTACCAAGAATACTAGAAATCGGGAGTGCGTAACAGCATAACACACATGATATAAGGGAAGGATTACAACAGACCTTCTATCGTCTACAGTCGCTCATCAACCCATTCTTGTACACCATATGTCACCCGCCTTGATGTGAAAAGGTAGCATCTAAGAATCTTGAAGGGATAATGATACTTTTATTCCTGTGACATACAAAAAAAATATTTTCACGGATCAGGGACAAAGAACTTGACTTTATTACAAGTGTATCATCGTTTGAAGGCTACTTTGTACCGCAAGAGAACGGGTAATAGTAAAATATTTGGCGATCGCTCCAATTTCAGCATTCCTGAAGCCGCTGTTTTAATGCCCGATGGCTCTAACATTTTACTTGTGGATGATGGAACTGATGAAAGGATCCTGATTAACGCTGATTTTAAATGAACAGAATAATATGAATTTTCAGCTTCTTTAGAGGATGGAACCTTCAAAGCGAGTTCATTTCAGTTTTATCATCTATACGCAATTCATTTATATCTAGAATATACTAGTCGATTGACGAATGTAGTTCCAGAATTCTTAGCATCACGTCCAAATAAAACAACTGAAACATATATTCGAATGCTTTCATTGATAAAGTAAAAAAAAAAATTGCCATTCAGTCTCAAAAAATTATAGTTGACTTTGAGTGAAGCTGCAGTAGTAAAATTTATCAAAAACAAATATCTTGACTCAAATATCGCTGTGCTACTTCCATTTGATTAATGTCTTTCTTTTTTTTGAGAACTGGATGAATTATGATGATAGGAACTGGAAGTACTATGGAGACGAATTGTTTGGAACACTGGCATTATAAACTCCACAGAAAAAAATCCCCAAAGTGAAACACAATATAGGACATTTTGTGAACATTTTAAAACAGGAATAACTTGCAGTTGAAACAACTAAGATACGACTTTAACGTAACATGGAACCCAAGCGATGATTTGGGAAATATGATCCTTAACAGGAAATTCATGACAAAATTTTTAATTATTTTTTTATATAGTTGACGATGTCATAATATACCTATTATGATATTTACCATTTCTTTTCTATTTGTTATCTGCTTTTCTACCTTAATCTTTAAACTTAGCACTGAAGTGGGATCACTCAAATTCGATGTGAGAGCAGGCGCCAGAATGGGACAATTTTTGCAGGCACCGAAGTGGAAGGGACCTAATTGAGATAATACCTGGGACTCAAATCCCAAACTCCACATCACCTGCAAATCAGACTAGATGAGCCTGACATCTTGTCTATGTACAGGTATGCCTTTATAAACATAAATGTGTATAAAAAGATGATTTACAATCCCTAGCGCTTAGAAGTTTATTTATTGGACAGCAGGACTAACCCGTGTACAAATATTAAAATATATTTAACAGGACTACCTGGTATTGAACCAAATCACTTGTCGACCACTCTAACTACTGACATACGTGAGGGGAAGGAGCCAGGAGGGGAGGGGGAGATCATCTGACCACTAGAATCAATAAAAATACATCTGTTTTATCTTTCACCGTCCGAGATTACATCACAGCTGCAATCATACGATGTTTATCCTCTTTTTTATCTCTTACCGTCCATTATTTTTTAACAGCTGCAACCAATAAATGTTCATCCTCATTTTTATATCTCACCACATAGATATCACTGTTGTAACCAACCATTGCCCATCGTCATTTCTATAACTACCCATCCGAGATCCTCTCACAGCTGCAACCAAACAGTGTACATACTCATTTTTTATCCATGCCCATCCACTATTTCTATATCTCACAGTCCCCACCAGGGGAAATCTACCATCGAGAATGGGGGTTCAAACACAGTACCGGTAATTTACGTCTTTGTGGGATGATTGTGCTTCTGCGCTCTTCCGGATCTGATAGTATTCGACGTAATGGACAAGTAATGAACTGTAATTCCAGGTCAATCTGTTTCCTCTTCCACGACACACCGTAGCGGGGGTGGGGTAGGTGTTGTTGAATTACAATGACAAAGCGCTTTGTGATTACTGACGTACTCATGTGTACACACACACACACAAGTACACGCACGCGATTCTGATCAACTGCGTGGTTCAGGACTCAGGAATCATAGAGGTAACTAACTATACCTCTGGTCTACGAAGTTTTACTTCACCTACGAGCTCTACGTATATTCACGCTAACAGGCTGAGAGTCAGGGATGTAGAATTTGTTGAAAGCTCACCCCACATTGATCTGAAGAAGGAGAGAAAGTGGTAAACCATTTAGGAAAAAACTAGCATAGTAAATCCGAATGGGATTCATACCTTTCTATTCCCAGAAAACCAGATAAGACGAGACTGCGTGTCTTCTGGTGAAGATCCTAAGCTAATGATGGTGCAATAACAGATAAAACTACCTCCCCTTCCATGCATATTAGATTATACCTTTGGTAATGGTTGTGCTAAACATATTAGTAGCCTCTTCTTAAAAGTACCCTTTATTTACTTTTTATTCACATGGACCACATTTGTAATATTCCCTACTTTTCATTTAAGATTTATATTTCTGTAATTGAGTGGTTAATAGTGTGTAAGGGATAAAAATAAAATTCAGGAAAGTGGATAAAATAATAAAATATTTATAAGAGATTGAAGTTGGAGCTTCTAACATTAGAGCCAGAGGTAGTGCGTTGCTGATTTGATGAACGAGGGATCGGTTGCTCACCCAAAATTAATTAGAGCTTAGTCCTTCCTATTTTTTGCTGTTTTAGATTAAGTAATTTTTTGTTTGTCTTGTAAAACTCGTTAGAAATAAATTTAAAAAATATATAAAGTATAGTAAAATAGATTAAGCCTGTGCAAAGCTTCGGAATTTCAAATCCGTATTTGAATTTAATCAAAATTTGTATTCGATTTAAAATTATGACTCTTAGTGTTTTAAACATTTGAATTGATTCAAAATTTGAAATCCAAATAGATCCTGTATCCAGGTTCGATGGAATGTAATAATCTGAAATTCAATGATTTAACTTTTTTATAGAAATTAACATTAATTTGTTATCAAACTATAACTTACAATTATTTCATCAATAACATTTCACCAATTCTTGATAGCATAGTTAAATTTTATTTTAACGGATCAGCTCATATTATTTAACTTGATCTTAAAAACTTTTAACTATTGAAATAGTGAAATTATATATTTGGAGACAGTTTTAAGACTATATTTTTTAAAATTGAATTTGATTAAAAAATAAATTTAGCTTAGCTCAAAATTATATTTGGATTCAGATTTAAACCTTTTCACTATAAAATCTTTGATTTGTATTCTATTTAAAACCCTTTCACTGTAAAATATTCTAATCAGAATCTAATTAATTTAAACCTTTTCACTATAAAAACTTCGTTTAGAACACGATTTTAAACCTTTTAACTATAAAATCTTCTATTTATAGTCAAGTTTGAACCTGTTCACAATAAAACCTTCGATTCTGATTTGATTTTAAATCTTTTCACAACTAAATCTTTGATTCATATTTGATTTTAAACTTTTTCCCTTTAAAAATCTTCGATTAAGATCTATTTGAAACCTTTTAGTCATAAAATTTTAGTTCCAAAAATTGTACAAAGCATGATAGTCGATTTGGAATTGATTTGCTATCGTAAGAAAGGATTCGGATTCAATTTTCACTTCAAAATCATATATTTGCAAAGGATCATTGAAAATAAATTTTGAAAAATACTAAGTACCTAGGCAATCTCAGTAGATTCTTGGGTTTAGAGATTCAGTAAACTAAAAAGGGGAGCAAGGAATATTTACAGTAAATACAATAAATTAAAACAAGAAAAAATAGAATAATGACATAGCTAACAATATTAAAAAGAAAGAACAATGTGAATATGTATAGAGAGAGAGACTAGTAATAATATTACATGGATATTAAAACTAGGAATGGAGAGAAGGCTTTTAATTGAGAACTACAAAGGATTTCTTTGTAAAGAGCATATGAAATCCAAAGAAACCAAAAAAGGTTTAAAAAAACAGAAACTTGAAGAGGATCAAAAACAGGAATAACCATTAGAAGTTCGTCATTAAACTGAGAGAGACGAGATGTGAAAGACAAGAAATAATAAGTAGCAAATGCCTGCATAAGCATTGAACAAGGGAGGAGGATGAAATACATTGAATGCATAACTTTCGAAGCTACATACAGTCCAATTTTCAAAGAAAGAGACTTTTTGAAAATAAAAACTTTATATTTTTTTTTGCTGCCAAAATTGAAAACATTTTACTATATTATTATTTTGTGTTATTTTATAGGTATTGATAATCTAATTGATTATTTTATAAAAAGTCACAGCTGCATTTTACAAGACCTAGCGTATGAATACGTGAAATAATTAAACTTTTCCAGCTTCCTATGAAAATTGGACTTTAGGCTAAATTAATTTATTATATATAAGTATTTGTATTAAAAAGAGTATGTAAAATTCAACAAAGAATAAACATGAAACTAGTTAAGAAGGATATGGGGGATGGTTCAAATATAATTATGTAAATAAATGAAGATATTAGAAAAACGCAAACTAAAGAAATGTGTTGTGTGTCACTGTTTCCCAACCAGTGGTCCGTGAGCTGTCGGTCCATTAATAGATTCTTAGTTTTGTATGTATTTTACGAACGTGAATGGAAATTACAACTATTATTTATTTTTTCTGAGAATAATTTTTTTTTAATATTTCAATCAGTCTCCTTTGGCTAAGTCGTAAGTCGAACAGGTCATTTTTCATGGGGAAGTCACGCCGGCTCTAAAAACTTCAATTACATGTTTTGTTTGCTTGTTGGCGTCATCGATAATAAAGTAGGTGTGCTCAGGTGTAAAACCAAGCAGAACCTAAACTCCTAACCGATATTTTAGCGCCGCGGCTTACCAACCTTTCGGGCTATACGCTTATGTACTAATTACGCTAATGGTTTAAGAGATTAGGAAGTTTATATTTATAAAAAATGTATCCACATTAGCGTGAAGGTAGAGTGGAAAATAATTTTGTATAAACCACCCTCAGCACATCCGACCAAGATTCGAACATCGATCTCCCCGTCATCAGCAGTCTAGTCTACTGTGATAGTAGCGCGTTAGAGCACGAAGTGGGTCCCTTAGTAATTCATCGACAGCTTATTTACACAGGCGCTCACCGATGGCTTAGTGACCTAAATATAAAGATTATCTTGACTTAGAGAGGTTGGGGTTCAAATACTAGATGGGTGTGCTGAGGGCGTTTTTTAACTAACTGGTTTACAACTTCCTTTTATTGCAACTGCTGGTCGATTTATCTAACTTATACCTTCCTCATACCAAGCCCGTTAATGTAGTTAAATGCGTATAATGGGGGCGGCCAGACTGGGCGAGCGAGTGACTAAAATATAAAATAGAACACATTGGTTGTAATGAGAGGTGGCCAGACTGGAGCGCGTACGCTTGAAAGATAGAACTGGTTCTATTTTTCAAGCGCCCACGCTCGACCCGGTACAGTCTAGTTCACACGCGCTAGGCAATATTATTATATGTTGGCTCATTGAGTGCTAGGAAAACTTCTCATTTTGACATTTTTATCAATATCGATAGGTTTAGCACACTTGCTACTAACGGCCTAATTTAGTTGGTAAGATCATAAACCATACTTATATATATATGTAAAACTGATATGTTAAAATACTTCAATATTATAATCAAAGTAGGCCTTTACAAATAAGAATCACCATTAGCGTGGAGAGAGGAGGAGAAAACCACAACAATAAATCACTTGTCAAAACCACCCTCATTTCACTGAGCCAAGATTTGAAGCCTCCTCGACAACAACTATCGAGAGCTATCTGCTAATTACGCGCTCGCCAATCTGGCCACCCAGTCGCTTGCGCGCTCGCTCGCTTGCCAGTCTGGCCGAACCCTAATACGCACAGGTAGTGAGATGTAGACTAAAAAAAGGACAAATATTACAACTAACAGAAAATCAACAAAAATATTTAATTAGTAAGTTTTTGTGAAATAAAGACTTATTATGAAAAGAATCTATGCTGGTTTTCCAATCTCTGTATCTTACTAGTTATTCATTTAGAGCAAATTATTTTGCTGGTCTAATGGTCAGAAAAGTTTAGGACCACTGTTCTATGTGACACACAAATCAAAGATGCAACAATACTTGGATGAAAGAGGCAGTACAAAATGAAACGATATAAGAAATAAGGTCAGAGAAGACATGTAAAAGGGAAGTGAATAGAGAGATTGTTTGTGGGTGCATATTTGTGTTTGTCATTGGTGGAGGTAGAATAATTTCACGAGTAAAAGAGGGAAGAGGGAGGTGGGGCAGGAGGATACACAGAAGGATGCAAAACGTTAGACAACAAAACAGTTACACTTTAGGTTTCCACATCTGCATTTCAATTACCGCCTCTATTGTCTTAATGAACTCAACACAAAAACAAATTCGTGCTCTGTAAGTAAAGTTAGAGCATTTTGGGAGGTCTGTGTTACGGGGGTAGATCACTGTCCTTGACTTAATAACATGTATATGACATTCCCATGAGGTAAAGTTTTCTTAGACTTTCTAGTTCTAGTACTTAGATTATCTTTGTATTATTGGATGTCTTTTATTTTTTGGTTTTAAACTCATTAGTATCAGTACTGTTTATTAACGAATTGCAATACCTCTATCTAACCTAAGGGAACAATTTAAAGACGGTGAACATGTTGACAAAGACGTCAGTCTCATATAGTTTAGTTGGTCGGAGACAAACTAGCTTGGATATTAAATTCTAGCCGGGTGTACAAAGGGTATTTTTTCCAAAATTGATTTTTATTCACCCTCCACACAAATGTGGGTATATTTTCTCTAAATCCTACCTTCCTGATCTTCACTTAGTTAGTGTTAACATGAAGATAATCCTGACGGGCATTAAGATACAGTATAAATAAAAAATAAATCTAGTTTTTTTTAATGGCACTTGGACACTAACAATTACTATCCCAGGATTTTGATATTTATAGTATATTAAATGACCATTCAGCTATCCTGACAAAATTAGAACAATATTATATAATTGAGTAAATAAGGTAAATAAGTTTGTTTATATAGTTTCTAGTAAACTGGTTCAGGATCCTAAATATTCGCCGCGGTTGCCAATTTATCGCTCAGCTTTGCAAAGCCACGTCTAGTAATGAAAACAAGGGAGAATAGCAGTCTTAT
This sequence comes from Timema bartmani, assembly GCA_902151455.1. NCBI lineage: Eukaryota > Metazoa > Arthropoda > Insecta > Phasmatodea > Timematidae > Timema > Timema bartmani. The sequence goes on along the minus strand of CABFWB010000021.1, from coordinate 388,736 downwards.
CTCATCTTCAAGCAATAAACTTTAGCCGATGTTCTTGTACATTGCCTAATGACTTTAAGCCTAGGTACTGTCACGTTAAATATTATACAAACACACCGATAGAGTTGGCTCAGTGTCATCATGCTAGGTTTATGACCTTCTGGAGGTCAAGTTTGGGAGGGGATTACTGACAGGGTTTGGAATATTTGCGCTGAATGACACTTGCACGAAGTGACTCTTGCGTGGAATCACCCCTTATCCAGTGAACTTGGTTGTGACTCCAGCTCGGATTGTGACACTTGCCTGGAATTACCTATGTTTTTTTCCATCCTTATCAATTTATATAATTTGTTTTTATTTTAAGAGACTCTTAGCCGATAGGATATTGTTTCCAGGGAACAATGCATGGAGGTATTCTCTTTTCGTTTCCCTTCTAATTTTTTGTTTTTTTTTAAGCTTGACAAATATTTTATATGCAATTTACTATTTGTTTTCTTCTTTTAATTTTCATTTAGTTTTTTGTTCGGTGTCTTTTCAAGGTTTAGGCCTAGAGTGGCTGTTTTAATCTAATTTCTGAAGGTAAGCCATCACTTTAAGGACATTTTTAAGATTTCCATTTTCTTCGAGTTTTTCAAGGCTTAACTAATGGCTTTATCAGACTTGATTGCTGATTTTTTTTTTTTGCCCTTGAGGTTGAGGTTTTCTGTCATAAGTGTGTCCGTGGTACACATCATCTTCTTGGAGGGTGTTGACCAACGAGTAGACATTCGGATGTGCCTTTGAAACCAAACTGTTTAGCCTTCTGTTAAGTCTTATCTTTCAACCTTCAGAAACGTTGTTTATTCGGTGCCGTCTGCAGGAGCAGTTCCATATTTCTCTTGGAATATTGTAGTTTTCGAGCCATTGATAGATCAAGTAACTATCGAAATCTCAGAGTATTTCATTGTCGGGTGCGTCTTTTTGTATGCATTACCAAATATCGTCAATCTTATTTAGTGGTACGTGTTGCAGTGCACCACACATTCGAATGTGAAGTTGATCTTCTGCGTTTGCGTTATAATATATCTCTTAGACCAAGTTCTCGCACTTTCCTCAACAGAGACTTTTTGAAGTGATAGCTGCAACCGTAAATCTTTACTGATGAGAACAAAGATTTTACTGGCTGAATAATGGACTTTTCAAAATCAGTGACAACAGATTCTGGATTTCAGCCAGGCACGCAGTTTTTCACAGCTATAAATAATCTGTCATAGGTATCGCATGTCTTGTTCTGCAGAAGTGTTCCCGGGTTGAACGGCTAAACTTTGGGAAGTGGTAGCGGATAAAAAAAATAACTCAAAATGTATGTTAGGAGATTTTCTTGTTTTGGCTTCCTTTTCGCTCAAACAGCAAAAAACCTAATAAAACCACGTTTTTCTGCAGAGGTTCTTGGCAATGGCTTGATATTAATTTTCCTGGAAGATGGATCAGCTGTACTGGAACTGTAGCTTGGCCTCTGCGTTCACCTTATTTAACGCCATTAATTTTTTTTTGTATGTGGAGCTCTCAAACAAAGAGTGTATGAAGTGCCTATTAACGACCTTCAATCATTACGACAAAGGATAACGCAAGCGTGCGAAGAAACAACAGTCGAATAATGTCGGTCAGCCATTCGTTTTGTCATTGATAGGTGCAATGACTACTTTACTTAGAGCTTCGACAGAAAAAAATTTAATTCTTCCATAGAATTAAAATTACACCAAATATCTCCTCATTCATATTTTGTCCGCTTGTTATCTTGATAATTATACGCGTGTAAACTCACCATATGTAATTAAATACTCTTTTATAGTAAAAAGTTTTTTTTTAATGTATGGACCGTTCCAGATATCGTAATGTCATAAATCAAATTCAAAACTCCGTGAAAAAAACAACAGGTTAATTCGGTTTTGTATTTATGTAAGCATATTTGTGTAGGAATTTACATCACCCCCTACACCAACTCCCCATCACTAGATTCATCCACTAATTCAATAACTACTTAATTTTGGACAATCAGCAACTAATCAAGCGTACTGCGACAGCTAGGTTACAACGTATCATGGTTTGTGGCTTATAATCAAGGTTTAACCGGCGGCTTCCCATTTGAAGCCACGACCCCTTACCACCTCCCCCCCTCTCTACCTATATGTTGGGGGAGGAGTGAGGGAAGGGTCTCCCTAGCCCCCATCCCACTCCCACAATCTGTTACATCCAATTACAGGGTCATAAGCTTCAGGACATTAAAATCAATTTTCCCAGGCCCTCGTTGTAAATGTGTGTTGCAGGACGCAATTACGTCATCAAAACGAATGAAACTAGATTTTGGTAAAAAAAAAAAAAAAATTGGATGGGGCTTAAAATGTTGCACTTCATTTATGGTTTAATTTGAATACCTATAGCCTCGGAGGGCGTGTGGACTAGCGTCAGACTCGTCTTGCATGGTAAGCCGGTGATGAGGATGGGCACAATTCGAATCCTTGTCCGGGTGTACTGAGCATATTTT